>QGMF01000011.1:0-124626 GCA_007821475.1 Lachnellula arida | reverse complement strand
TCGCTTATTATAGATCCTTAAGTGATATAATTATCTTAAGCTCTATTATACTTTTTAATAGCGATTTATATAAGATTCCTTACTAAAATCGCAAAATAGCTATTTCTATACTTAGTTTACACTACTCTTTTACTAAAAAATTATAATTTTAATTAGTTATATAGCTTAATTACTATACCTAATTGCCTAGTAATAATTATTAGATTATATATACTTTAATCTATGTTTTTACACTTATATTATCGCGATTTTAGTGTAGTTTTATCGCGGGACATTCGCTTCTATAGGACGTTCGCTTCCACCGACTATAACCGAAGGGAGCTAAGAAGGCCAACCGACTAGTATTATAAACTATAATAAATATAACTTATATTTCTAAAGTTTTATCTAATACTCTAAGTCGAGCTTTTAATATCTTTATAGTCTTAGAATACTCACTCCGAAGCCATATTCCTAAATGCGAGTATAGACTAGTTACACCTTGCTCAGAAGACTTATCATATTCTCGGGATGTAAAGCGGCTAATTATATTAGCTGTCTTTTTGAGCTCGCTTAATACCAACTGATTCCTGATAATAGCTTGCAAGTTCTGGTCCTCAATATTAAATGTACCCACTGAGATAGGCACCTGTGCTACGGCAAACCCGGTGGATTGAACCAGCATAGGCAAGCTCGCCGTATTGGTATCAGTCGTCGCCTCAGATGGTGGAGATGAGGATGAAGACGCACTGCCCGATGGTGATGAAGCCGCCATTGCATTGCTCCCAGTCGACCCAGCCGCCTGCTGATACCAAATGAGAATGCGAGAAATAATAGATGCATGGACCATAACTCGATGGCCTGATTTGGCGCATGGACAATCCAAAAGCCGGCTGAGACGATCGATTGCATCTCTGTTAAAAACCAGCACTTGGTCCAGTTGAGCAGAGACCGTATCTGAGCTTGCTTCAGGAGCGTGAAGGAAAGGTCCTGGACAGATCAAGTCTCGGAAGAGTTCATACGAACCCCTAGGGCAGCTGTGGGTATCGGGAGTGTCAAAGCTCCTGCTCAAATTGCTGGCAGGCTCAAGAGCGGAAGTTGAGAGTCGACTCTCTACGCCGGAGCTGTTTGAGAGGGATGGAATCTCTAGACCAGGCCAGATGTCGAACTGAGGCCATTCATCGACCGCGAACGAACTGATGAACGGTGGGCCGGGCTGGTCCTGTTGATAGATGCTTGACGGAGGATCGATAGTGGAAGGCACTGGAAAGTTGTTGGACACCGAGCTCGCGGAATTGAGCTGCGCAGGTCTGTTGGCCCCCTGTGACTGCTCAGATGCCGTGATTGTAAGATTCTCACAGCTTCCGGCAGTCCAAGTCGCACGCTTCTTGTACGAAGGGATGTTGCTTATATCAAGGTCAGGCCCCCGCTTGCGCGGTGGCTTGCCAAACTTGCGCGATATCCCATAGACACAGGTCAGGCCGAGCGCAATACAGCGGCGGCACTCAGGCTGACCACTCGGATTGCACCTGACCTTGGCGTTCCCGCATTCCTCACAAGAGGATCGTAGCTTCGGAACTTTAGGTGTGGGGTTCAGGTCCATGATGAGGGTTGGAGTTGCAGACATGGGTTATTGTGACAAGGACTACTGTTGTGGTGTATATTTCTGCTGTCTTTCAAGCAGAGGCAAGAGAAGTGTACCAGTCCAATATACCTGGAACAGCCGAGAGTTTGTTCGCTTTCGCCGATCGGAGACACCACGAATTCTACGAATCGGGGAACTTGACGGATCTCAAGGTACGAGAAAAGGCGTATTTGATAGCTTTGATGGTTCTTCGCATTTAACATGGCGAGATATTATTAGCGGGTCTGCAACTTTCGGGAACCGAAAGTCAATCCCTATTGGCCAAGGAGCAGGACAAGGACCACCACCATATAGTCCATATAAGTTGGAGGTATCTCGCATGCTAATGATAGCGAGTAAAGTATTACAACTGCCCTCCATTGTCCTTATTTTTGGTTTAAGACTTTACCGCACATTAAAATGGTTAAGATCGTGGTTGCTGGTGGCTCAGGGCGTACGAAACTTACACACACTCCAATCGGAGTTACAAAGAAAGCTAACCTTTACCTATAGAAGTTGGCCGGGAAGTCATTGATGCCTTAGTCGCTGCGAAGAAACATGAGATAACAGTTTTAAGTAGAAATGTAAGTAGTGACGCCAATGCCTCATTCTTTCCCTTCGTACATACTGAGATGGCTCAGAAGGCTGCCGTTGTTGATAGCACACCCGGATTCAAATGGCGTGTGATAGACTATAACGATAAGAGCGAGCTAACAGAAGCCCTGCGAGGAATTCACACTGTCTTATCTTTCACCCAGCTCCTTTCCGATCCACAAAATACTACGGAGAAGAATCTGATAGATGCTGCTATTGTCGCCAGGGTGAAACGCTTTGCACCAAGCCAATGGGGAAGGTAGGTTGGCAGGGAATCATATTGCAGGCATAGCATCTAACAGATACAAAGTGCTTCGACAGTAGGAATGCCCTGGTGGGCGGGAAAAGATAAGGTTAAAGAATATCTGGAGAAGGTGAACGAGAATGAGAAAGTAGAGATGTCCTCATACAGTCTTTAATACTCGTACTGATTCTTACGCTCCTGTTTCAGATCCTCGAGTATACCCTGTTCCAGCCAGGCCTGTTCTTGGACTATCTGGCCACCCCGTACAAAACGGCCAAACACCTGGAACCGCTGAACACAATGATTGACTTCCAGAATCGACGTGCAATTGTTGTTGATGGTCATGATACGGTTATGACTTATACTACGGTTCAAGATCTTGCTGCAGTCGTCGTCAGAGCAGTTGACCTTGGTGGTGAATGGCCAATGAGTGGCGGTATCAGTGGCAACAAGCTGCCAATCTCACAAGTACTCAAGATTGGCGAGAAACTTCGAGGTGAGCCCTGCCATATCCACTCAACTCTGAGCTGCTCACGTGGGATCACAGGTCATCCCTTTACCATTGACAAGGTTAGACTTGAAGATCTTGAAAATGGAATTCTCACGGCATCTTGGACACTAGAAGCGAGCCATCCAACTGTTGCAGGTGACCAGATTGAGAAGATGCTGAAGACTGTTCTGATTGGCACCCTTATAGGCAGCGCAAAGGGAGCGTGGGATGTATCGGACGAGGTTAACAAGCTTCTGCCGGATTTCAGGTTCACTCAAATAGACGACTTCCTCACCGAGGTTTGGCAGGGCAAGCTATGATGGTAAATGTTCGTACTAAGCATACAATGGGTACAGTATCATTCAATACTTTCCACAATACTATTGCATGGTGATGTCCCAATGAATGAATATCTGCTTCGGAGTCCGTACTGGTAGGGCCGTCTCCCACGCTTCCCGCAGCGTTTTTTTTTGCCGAGACGCAGCTGCAATTTATTTGCTAAAGAATGTACACTTAAGAAGACATTGGAGATTTTTCAACCCCATCTGGAATATGTTTGCCTGGGCATAATAAAGCTTCGAATCACCCCTCTCTGATACCACAGTCGCCAAAGAAGTCTAAGAAGACATGGAAATCGAGAGTCTACAAAGCCATCATTACCGAGAATATAAGGAGAATAAGATTTTTAAAAGTCAAGTAGGAAAGACCAGAAAACATACATCGGAACATAGCAAGCTGTTCAGTAATAGCCGCGGAGTGTCATTCTGAGGCCCCGCAGCTTTTAATAAGTCATTGAAAACTTCATTGAGACCTACTCGAGGATAAACCAGACAAGAAATCCATATAAACTTAGAGTATAACAGCGTTGTCAGAATACTCGGGAGACACATCCGCTAGACAGTCTATGTACTATCGTTGTTTCATGCAGCTTCACGAAATCTTTGGATGTCTGAGAAGTACACCCTACAAAATTTCAAGGCACCAATTAATGAGTTCTATGATATCTAGAAAAGGAATGGGAGGTGTGTGATGTCGCGTTGCTAGCAAGTTTGAAATGTACACAAACGAATAAACTTCTGTCTTCCAAACATTCGATCCTTGCTCTTGGGAGGGCCCAGAAGTAGCGGTGCAAAGCTACGGCCCACCGAATTGGCAAAGAATAAAGGAGATCGATGGATATACGCAAGTCTCTCCGCTGACAGCTAGCTATATTGAGATATCACAAGGTTGCCTTCTGCAGTATATACCATGGTCTCCAGGCCAAAGCTCCATGTGGTACAAAGAGACCGTGTCCTGTAATGTACGCCAATACCATACAGAATCCACCATCTATCACCGATGAAGGTCAACAAATCCCCTTCGCGTAGAACAGTATCGGTTATAGATGCTTCTCAGGGTGTGACTTCGCCTTGCTATTCGTTGTCTTCGTAATAAGGTAAGTTGAAGAAAGGCTGTTCGGTCGACTTTCGAATTGAGTCGTCCTTGAATGGGAGAGATGGCATGCCCGCTTCAGGCGACGAACCGTAAGAGTATTCCTCAGTGAGGGAATCTAGCTGCAGGCCGATAGTCCGTGGCCATGCTTGTTTTTCGTAAATGGCAAGTATTATAATTACACTGAAGAACCCATGAGCAAAGGGCAAAGCTGTAGTCCCGAGTTCAAACTCACGCAAAAATAACAGCGAATGTCAAGCAGCGCTGAGCCCTCCGGGTGGGCCATCCTGCTGCTGATTGTTCCCTGTGGAGCATGGCGGGTAATGGTAGAAAGGAAGCCTCTCATGAAATGAAGAGAATGTATGATAGAAGACTAACTGAAGTGAAACGTATTCTCTGATCTAAAATTGATTTAAGGAGAGAAATGAATGTGATTATAACGAAAGGAGTGAATGTATATCTAGATGATGTACAGTACAGTAGTGGGACTGAGACTTGCCAGAAGCGCCGGAGCTTTGGAAAGACAAGCAGGGCCAGGCTTTACTTAAGAGATCGGATGGTCCCAGATGACTTGAGATGATCTCTGTTGACCATTTCCATTGGAACATGGACTGTATCGAAAGACTGTGCACCGGTTTAGCGAGGCGCTGAAACATGGGGCGTCGCGTCGTGGCCGCATGGCTGGGCTGGGCGGTGCTTGAGTTTACTCCAAGTGAAACAAAGAACGTGGGGGCAGTATCCCGGAGTAGGGCGAGCATTGTTCACTTGGCGGTTTAGGGCTGATGAGTGATGAGATGGGATGAGCTGCTGCTACTGTACGGAGTAGAGTCTAGACTGGACTGGGCTGGGGTGGGCCGGGTTGAGTGGTGGGGTTTGTTTGGGACAGGCAAAGTATGGAGACGGAATAACTCATCAACATCAGATATTGTTTCGTGAGATGGGATGAAATGCGGGATGCCACTGTCTCGGGCTCAAATGATCAGAGAAATAAGGACTTAGTTTTGCACGACGTCTACCACTACGATACGTGGTTGATTATACATACCGGTATGCTATTTTTGCCAGTGCTTGCCCTCTGACGCGTAACCCAGATTTGGCCCGCCTTACCGGGGGTACGAGGACAAAAAAGATTAAATAGAGTGCCAGACGGAAATGGAAGGATCTAACTAGCCTAGAAAAGTTATAGTTGTACAAGTAGGAGAGGCCTCATATGATAATCTACCTAGGTAGGTTTTCACTATAGCATACTTCCTCTCTCCTTACTACAGGCTGGTCACTGGTGAGGTATAAAGCGTAATTGTACTGCACAATCGTACTTCCCCTCCTCCCCCCTAAATGCGCTGGCACCTTGCCTTCTTTCACTTCCTCTTAGATTTTACTTAGACAAGACACTAAGCTGGCTGGCAGATAGCAATCCATGGTTTTTCCATAACGGTTGAACTTCAGGGGCCAACCGCGCTTCTAAAGAATATAGTCACACACTTAACCGCCTCAGTCACCACTACCATTTATGCCCTCTAGACCCGAATCCCTCTGGCGTACGTGCCGCCAACTCTTTATCATATATGCGGAAGCCTTGCGGGCAGACATAGACTTGCACCTCCGCATGAGGCCAAAACTGCCGAAATAGACACTACCATCACGCATCTAGGTGGTAGGGGTAGTGCCCGAGTCTATGGATAATGGGAGAAAAAAACTTCCGCTATGGTTTCTAATTAGCCGGGATGCTAAAGGACTAGAGGCGTCCAGATATTAAATGGGAAGTGATGCTACTAAACTGTCTTATGTGGTGTTCATGCTTCGCAGAGTTTGCAGCTTCAAGGATAATACTACTAAGAGAATAGCCGGACATCTGCGAGTGGTTTGGAGCACCAGGAGTTTATATGTAAATTATAGCTCCGTTCAAAATGTTCGAAGTTCGCCGAAACCTTTCCCTCGCTCAGCATATTCAGCCTCGTGCCCACCTCTGGGTCCCCAACACAGGTATATTGGGACTGAGTCGATCTTCATATTCTCGAGTGAGCGCACACGACCATGACCAGGAAGCTGACAATCGGAAATCGCCAAAGTATGGCTCTGCCGACCGGAAACCTTGCACCTTTTCGACCTCGGGGCCCATTATTATACAGTCTTACTCCCTAAGATTCCATATCCGCAATGCCAACCCGCGGCGCAGGCGTATCTTTAACCCTAGACCTTCGAGACTAGAAAGAACCCTACGCCGACTGAATACTGATGTCGCTTGAGCAACTGGGTTGCCTGTCTCGCGATGGACGATCTAACTAGAGAGGCTAGAAGTATGAGGTTCTGTTCTCAGAGATCTCCTATTGTATAACCATATGAGCATTGACACAATATCAGGAGTTGCAACTTACTCTTCAATCATCTGGGGGTCCGTTAAGGAGAATACGCGGTCCATATGGGATATTGCTTCCATACACGTATGGAGCTGTTGGGTGGACAGGCAGGTAACTTGCTGGGGTCTCCGCCGCGGGAGCAATGACACCGGATGTGGTAAGATTCCCGATCTGGCGATAATCCTGATACTCGTCGTCGAATCGGAATCCTTCAAGCTGCTCGAGGAAGCTCTCGAAGTATGAGAACCACGATTCTCCACAGGGAGAGGTCAGCAACTCCCCCAAGGTGATGGCGAATTGCAAAACGCGCTTGAGACAAACGCGGATCATCGACATATCGTGAGGCTCGTTCAGAACAGGGCTACGGACGACGGTCTTGAATGCCATAAAGGCTCCCGTGATGTCATCCAAAGCACTCCAGATAATCGACTGGCCCGTTTCATCTTTATATAGAGGTGAAGCTTGCTTCAATTCGGAGATTTTTAGACATTGCATTTTATATGCCGCCATTCTCAAAGCTGTCGCTACTGTGGTACACAGGTTCTCTAGAAAGAACTGGTATTCCGCATGGTCAATGACCCAGTCGACATTATTGGTATTCCAGGTGTGTATCTCAGACACAGTCAGGCATTTGTTTAGCTGTTCTTCGAGTTGTTGTCTTGACCAACCAGCGATTCGCAAAGCTTCGAATCTGGGGTCGGATTCCCTCGATTTCATTGAAGCGAGTAAATTGAGAACATTCGTCAAAGATGCCATGGTATCAGGTCCGTAGGACGAATGTCAAACTTCCAGGAATCAACCGAGGTTAAAATACTCGGAAGACGTCTTTGATGGTGTGCAGCTGGGATGCTAAACAGAAAAGCCGGTAAGGAAGTCAAATGCCAAGTTATAGAGCAGACCCTTTATTTGACCTGCATTCCAGTAAGGGGTTTTTGAGTCATTTGAACTGAACCATTTCGTGTGTCTTGTTTGATTCTTCTGTGGCAAATTTGGTTATATTTCGTGTAGTACTTCCGCATGACATGCATTTATAGACAAGCGGTGAAGATTTTCTGACGGGGCTTACGAAGCGGTTGAACCGAAACCTGGGGAATGGTGGGTGTGGCCTGACTGGAAGTGTCTCCTGCATAGCCAGTAACATTGGTTGGTGTTTAAGATCGAGGTGACCCCGTTTCCCTCCGCCTGCAAAGGGCGTCTAGAATAAGCCACATAATTAATCTGCATGCAACCACCCGTTACTCCGTACTTAGTTCATCTGAAGTAAAAGAGTTACCAAGAGGCTGCTGTACCTGAGCGACAATAGGGGGTAAAGGTGCTTCGACCCATATCATACTTCGTAGTAGTCGGTAGAAAGGCTACGCAAGGAGAAAAAGGAGGGGAGAAGGCAATCAAGAATTGCTAAAGTCTAGAAGCCGCGACTTATAGACCCCCTAGCCATCCGTACCATCCTAGCTGTGGTTCTCATGCACTTGATCAGCCATCAACCAGCGGAGGTAGGTAATTCCTGCGTTTGTTGTAGCTACAGTATATACGGAGGTATTGTTGTCGTTTCAAGTGGCGGAAAGTGAACTACAGACACACCTCTAGGGTTATACTACGCTAAACCCCATGTGGACAGCTACAGCTTCAACTTTCAAGCAATTCTTGCAACCAGCTAGTCCTTTCCACCGCGGTTTTCAAAACTTCTCCTTTCCTCAACCCCGCCCCTGCCTCCCCGCCAATACTTCTCTCCTCCTCGATGGCCTTCCTTCAATCCATCATGGCTCCATCCCAACCAGCTCCAGCTCCAGCTCTGGCTGCAACACCAACAGCTCAACCTCTCGCAACCCCCGAATCTCGGTCTTCTTTCTTCTCTCAGCGGTCCAGACGTCAACTGGGCCTCTTCTTTGCAGGTGCGGGCTTCTTTGCCGTCTCCATGGCCATAACCCGAAGATCACTTGTTCGGCGTTACAAAGCGACCATTCCTAAATTCTACCAGCCAAACAATCGACCAGGCTTCGAAGTCAATGGCGCAATGGAGGCATTCGAGGCCTTGAACATAGCTACCATCAATGTGCTCAGCGTTAGTATGATGGTCAGTGGGGGATTTATGTGGGCATTGGACATATCTTCGTTGGACGATATGAGACGGAAGGTCCGGATAAATATGGGTATGGATGCCAGCCGGGAGGACAGTGAAGCGGAGGAGGAGATCGAGGAGATGATTGCAACAATCCTCGCAAGGAAAGAGTTTAAGCACTTGCTGGGGAAGGAGAAGGAGGAGGAGGGGAAAGAG
Organism: Lachnellula arida; assembly: GCA_007821475.1. NCBI lineage: Eukaryota > Fungi > Ascomycota > Leotiomycetes > Helotiales > Lachnaceae > Lachnellula > Lachnellula arida. Next base: position 115,632 of record QGMF01000011.1, on the reverse strand, counting down.
AAGCAGGAGGAGGGGAAAGAGAAGCAAGAATCAAAGGTCGAAGAAGACCAAAGATCATAAGATGGTGGATGGCTCTGCCATAGCTCCGTAAACAACGACCAACGTGTCGGCTCGTAGGATATCCTAAATACATAGGCTATTGCTATGAAAAACCCCACTCCACTCACTTATCGGCCCTGGATCGCAGCGCCGTTATCTTCGAGGGTTCGATCATCCACATCCGCTCCACGCTCCTACCGCCGAAAGGAGGTGGACTTGCATGAGTGGCTGAATCAACCACGAATCCAGGTGATTTCAGTGTTGCTTTTGAGGAAGTCGTCCACCATAACGTTGGCCATGTCTGCTTTTTTGTGGTGGTCAACCAGTGTAGGCGTTGCCAACCCTTCTATAGAATACTTCATAGCCGCATCTTATTGGACATGTAAAATTCCTTAGAAACCTGGCACTCTTCAGCTCCATGCAAGGGCGAGCCGTTTTTAACAGCTCTGTGTCATATTCTATTCAAAAACGTGGATGGACACTATGGTCCTACCAAGAAGGACCCCAAACCCCAAGACATACTGTCTACACCCTCCAACGAATACTGAATAATGTGTTCAGCGCGTCTCGAAATACCTAACTGCAAAGTGAAGGTCCGAAGCTATGTTCTGGTGCAGAATCCCTCAAGATGGAAAATGAAAGGAGAGAGGGTGACCGTTCATTCCCCGGTTCGAAATCTCTCAACCACTCTCCAGGAAATCCCGGTCAAGCGCTATTGCCAAGACGAAGAGCAGAACTCGGTTTGCATGCTCGGCGCGCCAGACATCGAGAGAGATACGAGTGATATTTACGAGGAATTACAAGTCAGCCGGGTAGGGTTGCTGTTCTCTTCTATACCTAGGACCCGAGGGGCTGGGAGCTACATAAGCTCCTGAAATAGCTCCTAAGTTGCTCGACTCTCACTAAACGTTTGACTTCATTATGCTAATTTGTTGGCATAGAAAACTTCATGGATTAGTGCCCATGGTGTAGCCTTGTGCCGCGGCTCTTCTAGCCACGACTTTGAGTATGAAATCGGGGATCCTTTCTGGATCAACGTGGGACCAAAGACGAAAAATTACACCACCTCTGTGCCTGTGATCAATCTAAGAACACTCGAAAGCGGCTCTATAGCCGTTAGTCATGTATGTTGGTATCCTCAAGTCCAGGGTCCCGATGACGAACTATGGACTCTTGGAGGAGAGGTCCGAGAATTGAAGCTCCGTGGCTCTGGGAACTTCTCATACGTAAGGAAAACTGGCTCTTTGATTTTACCCTGCCCCCTTCTATTATGTTTCGTCTCATGTACTCCTACTCCTATAAATTTTCTAGACTGGGAATATAAACTCTATCCACTCCCGAAACCGTCTTGAATAGGAAATAACTAACTCGCCGGTGTTCTAGTGGTCGTGGGTGATATGTCAAAAACTCGACGGCACTCTATCTACAACCAAGAGCGTCGAGATTCCTACCAAGCGCGTCAAACTAGGAGACAGATGGAAACTCACAGCCCACGAAGCTCGGTTTCTATACGACCAAAAGTACCAGTATATGGACCAACTTCTTCGGTTCCCACCCAGATGTGAGCCTCTCACTCCACCGGCCACTCCCCCGACGCAACGAGAAGATTCAGGCCCGGCCGCGAAGAAGACTAAGTACGATCAAGTACAGACTGGCCGTATTCCATCTGCCGGGGTGGACGTAGCGTTATGGGGAAGGATCCACAAATGGGCAATGCAAAGAGAGGGACAAAGTAAAGTGTCGAGTCTGGTGCAATCTGCCTTGACAACGACCTCTGCTGTCCATCGATCAGTGCCGCGAAGACCTTCAACTGTAGCCGCGGAAGATAGCAGTAGCGATTTCGATTGGAGCGACGACACATCGTCGATATCAAGTATGGAGATATCCGTATTGGACGACCGGTCCGCTGAAGCGGAAGGTCAAAAGTGGTTCTGTGCGTCAACTCTCGTGGAAATGGGACGAAGACCTGGATTCTCTACAGGTGGGAAAGCTTCTACGGGGCAACATACACACCCGGAAACCTATCATAATGCCACCATCTCTGAGCGCTACGCAAATCTCTGCGATCTTAAAGACCCCGGATGTATCTACAGTTCTCAGTCTACATGTGCCCATTTTCATGTTCCGTCGTCAAAATGCAAATTTACTGCCTCAACATTCGAGCCCTTGTCACCTCCCCATGAACATTGCATATCATACCTTCGCCCATTACCCGGTCAAGCTGGGCCATGTTTGTTGGCAGAAAAGGTTCATAGGCAACACATATGCTGCTGCTGGACTGACAAAGATATGGATGATTGGCCGCAGATTACAGCAGAAGAATATGACCGGGGGAAAATATTAGAAGCCGATAGATTCCATATCCGCATCCACGATCGCAGTCGCTGGATTAACCGAAAGAACCCAGCCCTTCCGTACCCTCCGGACATGATCAAAGAACTGATCAAAGAACTGAATTGTGGTGATGGAGGTAGGCTTCTCCTCGCCGATTTGGAGAGTGGGGCCGTTCAACCAAGAGGTGATGGATATTTGTAATAAGTTTTTGCGCAATGCGGGATCAAAAGGTGCCCATAGTTGACTGGGATGATTCAAGCCTGTCAGGCGATGGAGTTTGGTCTGTTTTGTGGAGGCGTTTGGAGCGTATACTTAGGGAGCGTATACCTAGCATTTTTATGTTTCTCAAGTCAGTATGGATAATTCGAGCATTTTAGTGAGCCCTTTGGTTTGAATATAAGAACGGACCTAGAAATATTACAACAACAATGAGAATATCATTTGACCCTGGCTAGGCCTGACGTCTGTGCATCGTGCGATGTATTTTAAAGTACAACCGAGTTTGTTATGTTTCATCTTGGTGAACTTAGCTCAGTATTTTGACAATGGGTTATGGTAGTGGGGTTGATTTTGAATTGGTCTCACGGGAGTAGCATTGGATTAAAGCCTCAGTGTAAAGCAATGCATTGTTGATAGCATATTTCAACAATTTTAGGGATACGATAGTCCATTTACGCACACTCATAACTCATTCCTCATCACGTACCAGACGGCAGAGGTCTTACTAAATCCAACAACGGTTCAACGCAACTAGGAAGCTTTTAACAAGGCTCGTCCGCTTAACCTTGGGTCTCGTGACTTACTAGATGCATTGTTACTGTGCTTATGATACGGGTAGTTGGGAAGTAGTGGCAGTCCTAGGAAAATTAGCTCAGGATTGTCTTACACTTAGACCTTGTTCTTACGGTTCAGGCTTAGAGACTAAACTCAATGTCCGCGTAATGGTAGTCGGCTGGCCCGATACCGTTATTGTGGTGGTCGAAGTGGTCGTAGAAGTCTCATTCTGTGAAGGAGCGGCGCCCAAAAGAGCGGTTGCCAAAGCCCCACTCTCCGAAAGTGTCGAGGTAAAAGTGGTGCCGTTCGCTGACAAGCTTGTGTATTCAATCTCGGTTGTAAGTTCAAAGGCTCCCGTGGGAATTGTAGTGCTTTGACTTGGACCCAAGAGGAGCACAGCAGGCTGTAAATATAAGTATGGTGCTTCACATGAGCTTGAGAAAAGAACTAACAGCAGTGAAGGATGTCGAAATTGACACCGTACTAGTTGATGTAACGGGCACGTTTTCGGTGTGCACAACCCAAACTTCCTTGATTTCCTGACATGTTTTATTGTCGTCTTGGTCGAACTTGCAGATAAGCACTGCGATATTGGTGGGCGTATCAGCCGCAAGAGACTGCCATGGGGCGGTGAAATAGTAAACCACGCTCTGGACGAAAGTAGTCGCTGTTGGACCTTGCGATAAAGCTTGGCTGGCTGGAAGAGCGGAAGGTGTGGATGGAATGGTTGTTGCAGTTGCTAGAGAGTAGCTACTCTGCGTGGAAAATGTAATATTTTGGTTGCAATCAGTAACTGTGACACTGGTAAACCAAGCGGTCAATACTGTTGAGCAAAGAGATGTTGTGATATTCCTAAATACCGTGGAACATGTTGAAGAGGTATTGGACCCAGGAGTGTTGCAAACTTCATAGGCTGCTACCACAGAAGTGACGACCATGCTCTGGGACGTCAATGTAGGTGTGATAATTCTCGGACTAGGCACAGAGTAGGTGAAGTTGTGATCCGGCTCCGATCCTTGGGTTTTGCGAATCGTTTCTCCAGGACCTTTTGCAGCACGATTTAGATGACCATTCGAGCGACAAAACAGCCATAAAGACTCTACAGGAAGGGCGCACAGCGTCCACAGCATATAGAATGATAACAATGCAGGAGAGACCATATTGATGTTGGCGTAACTCGGGATACAAAGTCGAGAGAGAAAGAATGGGAGTTACGGAGGTACAGCTGAGGATATGACCAGGAGAACATTGTTAAGGAGGGAACACGCATTGATATTTTGACGCGCTCTTCAACTCTGAAGATGGCAGGTTGAAGAATCCCTTACCTCGCTCGTGAAGGGCAGGGCAGGGCAGGGCAGGGCAGGCGTGGAATGCGGGTTGATGACGACGAACAATCCTTGACTCTGACACAAAGGTATGTACATGTCTCTCCTACCTACAGTATCGTGGCACGTGGACGCGGGGAAGATATATGACTTACGAAGCCTCAAATGGGTGGTGGTGTTGGCGACGAAGGCGGATGAGAGGAAAGAAAGAAAAGATGCATGGAGAAAGGGTTCTCCCGACTGTCGTCAAAACCCACCCCCCACCACCACGCCACTCGGTAAGAGGTAGGATGTTGTGTTGTCACAACAAACATCAAAATACATGCTCGCCTCAGATAGTTTTGCCAGAAATCTTTCCAAAGCAAAGCCTAGTAATTTCCGTTGCCATCATGGGTCCGAAGAAGCATTCCGCCGTCAAACCCAAGACCGTAGCAGCCCCGCTACTAGACTGGTAAGGACAACGGGTTCTTTGATATTACACTCCCCCTTCCAATCATGTTTCGTCTCATGTGATCTAGTTCCTCTTACACACTTCGTGAAACGGAAATTTGTTCTTCATCTGCTCTCAAAACACTCTTGCATAGGAAATGACTGATCTCCCTCACCATCTAGGCCACCCTTCAAGCCCCTCTTGCAATCGTCGGACCTGTCTCTGTCCACCGTAGCAGAGTCTCAAATCTTCGTTGTAAAGAACTTCTGGACTGGGACGCTATGCAAGAATTATGTCTCGTTTCTGAAAGGCTTGCCACTCACCACAACGCCCGGCAAGCCGAAGAAGGGCGAGGCCTTGCGGGTCAACGATCGATTCCAGGTGATGGACGAAGGATTTGCTAATAGGCTGTGGGTTGAGACTGGGCTGAGGGAGTTGGTTTGTGGCGGCGAGGAAGATGTTGAGGGAGAGGAGGTCATGAGTCCGGAGGAGAGGAAGGAGTTGTGGGGAGGGGAACCCTTGGGACTGAATCCGTCAATACGGATCTACAGATATACCAAGGGACAATATTTCGATTGTCATTGTAAGTCTTCTCCCTTCCTCGGATTGTTAGTTTCTGACCATTCTACTCAGATGACGAATCAAATGTGTTGACCTTGAACACCAAACCCACGCCAATGCCAGCCAAAACCACGTGGACGTTTCTACTATATCTTACATCACCTGCAACAGGCTGCCAAGGTGGCGAGACGGCTTTTTACCCTGATGACCTTCCGGGAAAGAAGCCTGCCATTGAGAAAGAGATTGTCGTTGGACTAGAGACCGGAATGGCACTGTTGCACAAGCATGGTAATGATTGTATGCTGGTGAGTATCTTCGTGCTTTATTATGCGAGTCAAGCTGATGATTTCTGAGCATGAGGGGAGAGAGGTTACTGATGGTGAAAAGTGGGTTATCAGAACGGATCTTTGCGTAAAGAGGGAGAAGTCAAGGTTTGCAGATTGATTGCTTCAGCTTTGTAGATAAAAGGGTATATCAGAAAACTCCATAACTCAATATCGTCCCTCCCTGACCACCCAAGTGCCTGGGCGTAAGAGCCTATGAGTTCCATTCAAATATTTCCACTGGAGCTTCAAGCCCAAAGCCAAGAGTGAGAGTTTTCTCCCCCCATCCATTAAAATTCCCTGGCGAGATGGCGTCGATTTCAAAACAACTGCAAAGTTGGAAATTCATCAAGTCTCGTGCTATTTTCTCTCCACGCTGTCTCCATCCAAGAAGGGCTGTTCAGTGATCCCTGCGACCTGCGTAAAGTGCCGAGACGACGTGAGAGTCTAAGAACGACATGAAGAGCAAACCCGCACCCGCAAGACAGTTTCCTTGCAGCTGTTTTGCCCCAAACCACCCCGCACTTTCGAAGGCGCACGGTTCGTTCATCGTGTAGACGAAGGCTCAAGCGACCTTTTGGGGCCTGGCATCTTCAATCAATGGCGTCTGAATAGAAGGAGAGTTGATATAGGTAGTCTTTTCCTTGTCACCTTGGATGACTGACGGGTCCATGTCCTTTCTCACCCAGCCTGCTGGGTCGAATAACCGGTCCATGGGAACCTTGGGCCAGTTCTTTCTCTTCTATTTCATCTCCATCAACTGGCACCCCAATAGCGCCATCTCGATTGGCTCTCCAAATGCCACCCTCTTTGCCGCCAAACTCTTCCTTCTTCCATACCTCGACCTTCTCCTTGCATTCCTCCAGGGCTTCCTCGCCAGCTCTCCAAGCGGCCTGGCGATGAGGCGACGATACGGCAATCAGAATGCTCTCTTCCCCAATTGGCACTACGCCCAGGCGGTGCACCATTGAAATGGCTGTAAGAGAATGCTTCTCCTTGACAGACTTGCATATTGCAAGCATGCTCTGGAGTGCACGTGGCTCATAGGAGGTGTATTGAAGCTCTTTGACTGGCTTTCCAGCAAAGTTATCGCGCGTGGTACCTTGAGAGATTGTTAGCTCGTGTCGTACCTCACGAGCATGTATGTTGCAGTACCAGCAAATAGCACAATGGCGCCAGCTTTGGGACTCCGGACTTTGTCCATCACGGATTTTGCATCCAGATGATCTTCAGTCAAAGCCACGCAGCAGGTACCCTCACTGAGTTCTCCTGGCATGGTGGTGGGCAGTGTAGATGTATCACATGTACAATAGACGTTAAATATTTCTTGGAAGAAATAGCGGCAGAGAGGGAGGAGAGGAGAAAAGAAAGGGCACAATCAATGGTTTTATGTACTTATTACAGTGGCTTGAGTGGTTTTATTTGTACAATCGCAATCGCCACTTTCTGCCGGAATTTCTTCGGCTCTAGATGCGACTGACCTGGTGGACGACTCTACGGACAAGTCAAGGCTGAGGCTCTCCTTCCTAGTCCTACTCCCACTCCTACTCCTTCACTATATCGCTTCTTCTTACTTCTCACCACTTCTCATTTGCAGTGCACTCCACACGATCGTGCGCCCAAAATGAGTTATCACCGTCCCACGCGGCCTTCCGCCTCTGCCTCCCACGACTCTAATAATATGTACGAGGATCCGCCTTACGAATTCGACCAGCTACAGTACGAGTATCACGATGCCCCTCCACAGGGCTACCGGAAGGGTAAACGATAGTGTGGATATGGAGCTTGGACTGAATCTGTGCTGATACTGCATCGTTTAAGATAATACAAGAACGCCTCCCCGAGGGCCTGCTGACGAAAGGATGTACGACTCGGATCGCTATCCAAGAGATGAGCGCCATGGACGCGGCCATGGACGCGAACGTTCCAGGTCTCCCCGATGGGAAGGGCGAGGGCGGTACACCGACCGTGATAGAGAAGGATATCGGTCTCCCCCGCGCAACAGGAGCCGGAGCCGTTCGCCATACTTTGGAGGACCCCCGAATCGAAATGTCATTCTCGAAGGACTTCCCATAGAAATGACACAGGAAGACGTTGGCCGCCCCACCCCCCTTTTGCGGACTTCATATCACCATTTTATCCTAAGTGTTTGTTGAGAAGAAATTGGAATTCTGGCTAAGCATAGGATTGGCCTCTTTGGCCGTTCTTTGGATTTACAGATTTTGAATGAACTTCGACAAAGCTTTCGACTCGAAGGCTTAGAAGAAGTCAGATTGATTAAAGATAAGAGGACAGGTGAACATAACTCTCTTGCTGGATTGTTCTGTCTGACTGTGACTAGGACTGTCTCGTCAATTTGCGTTTGCGCAATTCGTCGGCATTCCAGAAGCCAGGCGCTTTCTGGAACAATATTACCCGACAGTCGCCCTTTATGGCGCATATGATCCGAATCATTCGACTACCACACAACCTGCACAAGTCAGGATAGCATTTAGCAGAGACGACCGAGACAAGTCGGGCAAAGGCGAAGATGACTGGAGGTGTGAAGTGGTACGACTTGGTACTTGAGATTTGCTATATGTGGCTGACAATTTTAGTGTTATGTCTCGAATTTTTCTACTCGAACATTATGCTACAGGTGTAATGCCCCAAGAACCCGTGAGTAATTCTCTGCATGGAAGTTGATTACGTCTGAATGGTTTAGGTGCGACGGCTCATGGCGTTGTTGTTGCACAAGGGAACACTTCTTCATTCTCTGGCTTTGCTGTTACTGGTGATAGCGATGCGTCTCCCGACGGCACTGCATCTCAGTTTCTCCTACTACGCGGCCTGGAGCCTGGGGTCAATGAGGAGTTGCTGGCGAAAGGGGCCATCAAGCTTTACAAGACCAAGGCTACAGCCACGACACTTCCTGCGGACGCCCCCGTAGCGAAAAAGACTAAAATTGCTTCCACGTCGAACGATTCCAGCATGGGTGCTAAAGATGGATCGCTTCGTCGTGTGTTATTGGTTCGGGATAGGCAATCCAACGATAGTTGGAAATATGGCTTTGCAGAGTTTAACACGGTTGAAGATGCCCAAGCTGCCATGACGAAGTACAAAGCTTCTGAAAAGTTCACCATCTCATCCAAACCTGTCATGGTATCATATATCCATGCCGGGGTTTTTGTGCCGGTACTTCATCCACTAGGGGAGGAATTCGCCAACTTCACTTTTAGCCCACTTTCCAATGCTGCTATCAAACTAATGTATTGGGACGAAGCTGCATACGCCAGTGAGTATGTCATTGCTACGGCTAACCAACCAACTATTTCGAAGAACAAAGAGACTGAACACGCAAAGTTAGCTGCCGCAGCGGCAGGCGAAGGTCTTGTTGCCCCAGGCAAAGAAGGGGAGCCTCGATCAAAGAAACGAAAGGTCGAAAAGGACACAAAGGTGGTTGCGCCCCATCTCAAGTTTTGGACCAGCAAACACGCCGAGATTCATGGAGTTCCCGCCAAGAATGAGGATGCCACATCTGATACGACACAAATAGAGCCTGTGACGAGGTTAGAAGAGGAGGTAGCAGAGTCGCCGCCAAGCCAGACTTTTGCTGATTTGGAACGCAAGTGTTGTTTGCTTTGCTCGCGACAGTTCAAAACCGAAGCCGAAGTAAATAAGCATGAACGAATCAGCCAGCTTCATCGGGATAATATGAAGGACGAGAAGCTAGTAGCAAAAGCCTTGGCTAAGATGAGAAAGTCGTCAGAATCGGTTTCTGAGAATTCGGCCTATCGAGACAGGGCTAAAGAAAGACGACAGGCTTTCAATCAGCCAAAGCAGCCTGCTGCCCAACACAACCGACCGAAAGCTTCCGGCACAGTGCCTACTAAGAAGGAAGAAGAGGCGCCAGTAACGTCGAAGGGTGCTGCTTTGCTAGGCAAGATGGGCTGGACTGCAGGAGAGGGCCTCGGTGCACAGGGATCAGGAAGGACAGATGCCATAACTACAGAACTTTACGCGCAGGGCGTTGGTCTTGGAGCACAGGGTGGAAAAGTCGGCGATGCGGCAGAGGAGGCCCATCGACAGACGAAGGGAAGTTACGCGGACTTCCTGAATAAGACTAAAGATAAAGCGAAGGAAAGGTTTGACAGTCTCACCTGAAAATAATACCGTACCAACAAACATTACGGTTGAAGATGTCCAGATACCCTAGGTGATCGCCGTTGTCTGCATATCTGCGATTCCGTTTAACAGGTTTCGGGGGCCTAGAGACCTTTGAGTTGAGAGGATGCCTGTGTGGAAGTGAGAGATTCTCTGTCAATGGGCAGTGTTACAGAAACCCCAACTTGTCTCAAGAGAAACAGTTACCAGTCCCTACGTGGCAGTCGTGGTGGCGTGTATCAACCAGTAAATATCTTGTACGCGGTACAGATGCACATTCCCGCGACGTTGATAATGCAGGTGGGATGGTGTTGGTGTGGGTGTCAAGAAGACTAAGCCAATCGAATGGGTACGGGTACTATACTACTTTACCCCGTTTTGTGAGATGACTCAATTTTTGCATGCGGCGAATGGGATCATCCCAGCGGCGTTACACAAACCATATGTTGTGTTTGACAATCCAACTGGCACTGTGGTGGAGGTCGCTGCCACCTGAAGACTTCAGATTATGTGAGGAACCGTCACTGCATCTGCATTATGCACTTCTAAAAGTCCCGCAGATATAGCAGCATCAACTATTGCAGGCGCCCTTCGCTACTAGAGTAATAGCAAGTTTGCAAATATGTTGTCCCTGCTTTCCTTTCTGTGCTATATGTCTTCCATTCTCCTGTCCATTCTTTCTGCTACAGATTTTCTCTTGTTGTTGGTATGCTCGACTGACTGTTCATCCACACTACCCATATTTTATTTTGTTCTTCTCTCAAAGTCGTCGCCGCTCAAGCCGCATTTCAATCTTCGTTTGCAGTACAAACCCACAATCTCTCAAATTTCCGATTGATCCTCGTTTATATACAGACAGCAATTAGTAACATGAAGAATGCCTGGCTACTCTACCAAAATTGTTGATCTGTGTTCTCATCTTGGTTACCATGCTGAGTATCCGCCGAGGGACATCAAAACGCTTCAAAGTGCCATGCATGGAATATCTACGAAATTTAGACCCCCAGCCAGAGGCTTTGACAGATTTCACAATAGAGTGGCTGGAGACGGTAACCTTCCAATTTAGTGTTGTATAGAGACATTGGCTAACCAGAAAAAGCCCGGTGCGAAACTCCCAGAGTCTGCTGACCCTCTGCTGGTAGGCTTATTCCCATACAAAGTTGCTGAATTCTTTGGGGGGCGACTGGGAGCCTGGGAGCTGTTCAGGAGCCCATGTGGCACACGGGGTCCGTCGCCACATGGGCTTCGTTCTCTCTATGGACTTGGCTTTTTACTATGCTAATTATTTCGGACAGCATTACTTCATGCACGATCAAGATTTCTATTATCCCATGGAAGTCCCGGAAGTGCCCGAATTTCTCATACACCGGCTTACAAACGAGACAGAAATTGAGTCGACTTCGTCACCCGGGTTCAGCAATCGCGTTCGTCGCCGAATCAAGTGCCTGTCGAGAATTTTAGCAAACAAATGCTACGTTGAATATGAGCCTCATGGGACAATGAGAAAGACCGAACGCTTCAGGGCTCTCTGGGAGAGCCGTAAACTGCGACGTCACCTGGAGACTCATACGCCTAATGATTTTGAGCAACCAAGAAAAAGGAAGCGCAAGCCAAAGGTAAGCTCCAACCAGCGGAAGAGTTCCCTGGTAAACCCAAATGCCCCAGCAGCAGCCGAGGTTGCCGTCGTGCTTGAAAAAGAGAACGGGGTTGTGGTACAAACAATTGAGGATTCTGAGGTAGGGGAACAGCCTCCCGCTGTTGAATCGGTACTAAAATCCACAGACTCCCTCTGATCCTGAAGGGGACATTCATCCTCCTACAAAATGTCACTATCGAAGTCGTTCCTCTAGTACGAGTATCGAGGTTGAAACCCCAGATATGGCTGTTGGAGCGACCGGCGATGGAACGACTTACCGATACCCTCTTCAAAGCCCTTCAATAACCACAGAAGAACGGGGTTCAGTTTCAGCATCCTCTTCCCCTCCATCAGACGATGAATATGGCCTATCGAAAATCTACAGAGGTACTGCGAGGACGACCATATCTCCTTCTCTTCTGGACGAGGATCAGCTCTCTATCTCGGAAGACTGCCAATCAGAGGCTATGCCGCACTCGCCTAGGTTCGAAGAGGATGCCGATAGATCAACAGCCAGAGGCACACGGGCGAAAGGCTGGACTCCAAAATCGCAAGATCTAGTCAAGGTACTGGCCAATATTTTCCTCTCACGAGAACGCTGGAAACACCATACCCAACTTGGGGCTGTCCTAGCTGTGGATTTTCCAACCCAAATTGCTCCTGCGAAGAAGGAATTAGCCGGCGACAGAATCCTTCTGCAGTCCATGCTAGCACTGTCTTGTATTCCAACTTAACGTCTAAGTCATCTGAGCTCAAAGGTTCTTGTCTTGCACAAAATCCTCAATCACTGGAAAACAACCGATGTTTGGAGGCCGATCTCTCTTCTATGCTGCCTTTTTCAAAAATAGTTCTATCTGAAGATCAGCACTCCCTATATTTGATTGTACATTATGCCACTCCTTCAACGGGGCTTCCCAGCTCTGAATACCGGATGTTTCATCTGATGGAGCAGCATTCTCAGGACCACCAACCGAATTACCAGTCGAGTAATGCACCGCCATATGAATATTCGAGAACCAGCCAGACATTGAACTTACCGAAAGACAACAGACACGAACCCACACACACCTTACAAGACGATGAAATGTTCGAAAACCCAAGACCAGGCCTACCAGAAACTCGCTCTGAGCTGCCAAGCACTCACTTTGAGCCATGGCCATCCTCGGAAATACACGTATTTGGTGCTCAATCTTCAATCAGGCCAGTCGCAAATAAGCAGTCTCAACGTGGGAAAAATTCTCCAACGGCTTCACACTTCTCCAAGTCCAGTCCAGAGTTCCAGTTTAACCCGAGTCATTCCGTGCCTACCCCGGAGCTCCCTCTAGAGTCTGCGTCGGGAGTACATCCTCGAAGTGGCTCTTCTGGTATGTTACCGCGAGCTTACCAATATTGCTTGAATCCTGAAGCAAGCAAATTCGAACCCTTCATACCCGTAAACATTGGGCAGTGTACGTCGCCAAAACATGCACACCAAGGATCGGATCGCGCAAAGTCCTCATCCAGTTTTCCCGAGGAGAGGCTGGAGAGTAACTCAACACAGACATCAAGTGCTATAATCTCACTGCCTTCAAAGCCCAAAGCTGTTGCATCGAGTACATCTAGAGCCAATACCAATCCATTCAACTGCCAAGAGAACGATTTCAAGATACTAATCCGAAAATCCGATGGGCAAATTGATTGGGACTGTCGCTTCTCATCCTGCGAAGTGCTTTGGGACTCCAGCCTCCCGGAATTTTTCGAATTCTTCTCGCGCCATTCAGGAATACCGCTCTTGTCTTTGACAGCGCTGAAGGCAATCGCGGACTTTGGGAACCGGCAATCGCAGGTTGTCAGGATTGATGGAACAGTTGCCGCCTGGAAGAAATTTAAGAGTAGATGGATTACTCTTTTGGATCTAGAGAAGAGACAGAATCCGGATGAAACTGACCTCGAGGTTTGGGTCGAGAGTGTGGAATCGAGTGGATGATTGTGGACGTGGTTCGGATAATCTACGTAGTAGATTTTTGCTGGCTTGGCTATCGCATTGCCTCCTTCTTACTCTATAGGCACTGCTTGAACGAAGCTATTTTACGAATCTGTCATCTGGGTCCTATAATTAGCACGGTGCTGCAGTGGCGCTGGCCAGAAACGGGCATTGGTCATGACTCATAGGTGTCGTCTTTTTGTGTCTCCGAACCGCACCTGAAACAGCCCTACAGTACCTACCTAGGTATGGAGTAGCAGTGGCGCAGCTACTCGGACTAGAAGTAAAACTTCCACGTTAAACCCAGTCGTTCACTCGTTCACTCGTTAAACGGCACCAACCAAAACTCGACTGGCCCAAGTCTAGCCTTAACGCCATGGTACGAGTACAGTGCCCGGTATTTTACCTGTGGCCGTGCTGTCTGTCAAGTCGCGTTGAACAGCATGGTATGTTTGGGGTATACCGTTACGCTATCTCGGGTGGGATAGGCCCCTTTGTCGAAGAAGAAAACGAATCGCAATCACGTCGGTGAGATGAGATGAGGCGCTGCAGCAGCAGGATCATCCACCAAGGTAACCGTTCCAAAACTATATCTCTTATCTCCAGGCCCCATGGTATAGTATCGTTTGAACTCTGTTTCTCTCTGTCTGTTTCTCTCTGTCTGTTTCTCTCTGTCTGTTTCTCTCTGTCTGTTTCTCTCTGTCTGTTTCTCTCTGTCTGTTTCTCTCTGTTTGTTTTTCCCTGTCTCCGCCAAATACCCGTTCCAAGAACCAAATACTCGTATATCCCTTTTCTGCTGCTCAATACCTACACAATGGCGTCCCAACACGCACACGCACCATGGCGGAAAACCGTGCTCATTCCATTTTGGACTATCCAACTGGGTTTTATGCTTGCATTTATTGGACTTCTTGCAGTAGCAACGGGAGTCCTCGCTGCTTGGAAGCAAACAGACAACATGGGTGACTTTTTGGACGAAGAGTCTGACAATGCTGTTACCGTGGCTTCCCAAATGTGTGTATTGCTAAACTCCCCCGCCATGATCTGGGCTAATATATCTGCTTTCCCTAGAGTGATTCCAATCTATATTACCGTCTGCGCCATATGTTTGGTTCTCACCATCACTGAAATTATCCTTTTGGCCCGGCACAAGTTGAAGCCCAAGGCCTTTGTCATCATGAATGTCATCAAGAGCGTTGTATTCACCGTGGTATTAGTTCTTGACATTATTTCTCTCGTGAGTGTCAGAACAACGTCTCTTGTTGGCTCTATCCCCATCGACGGGGTCTTATTGTAAGTCGTGCTTCCATCTGCTTCCAAATATCCTTCTCTGACTGCCGGCAAGTCTCAGCTTTTTGATACCATTGATCTACGGATCAGTGATATACCACCGCTCCCGCAAGTCACGAATATACAGACCTATCGAGCACCCGTCATTGGTGCCGGAGGACAACATTGCGTCAACAGGTTACCCTTCGCAATATAAGAAGTTTGTAGCTGAGGAGCAGCATGAAGATGTGGAATCGAGCTCCGGAAGGCCGCGGAGACTATCGTACAACCACCAAAGAGACACAAAATTCGAGTCATACAGACATGGGGGTAGCAATCTTTTGAACCCCAGCGACAATGAGAGGCTGATAGGAAGCTCACTAGTCCCAGAAGTTCATGTGCAGCACCACGATGGGGACGCTTACGAGATGGGAGAGAGCAGGAGAAACTTGACTTAGCGGGGTATATTGTATCGGGGATTTGTAAAATATGCTATGGTTAATGATAAATAAATTCAGGGGATGGCACCTTATGGGATCTGAAATACAGCAATTGCAGATTTCCTCAAGATTGGATTTCCTCGTCTGGCTCTTGCAGTCACCGTGCTAATTACGAAGTAGGTAGGTGCTGTACCCAAACCCAGGCTGGAGCTGGAGCTGGAGAGTACGTACCTCCGTAGAGAGTTTGATAATTTGTGTTCGGCCCTACCTAGGTACGCTTCTAATTGGATGCCTGGTCCGAGCCGAGGAAGCTCGACCTCGACTCCGCCTTGCTCGCGAGCCACTTTTAAGATCCTTGTATCCGACCTGACTCCACCTCCACCTCCACTACTCAAAAAAAAATTGCCAATGGTAGGTAAGTTGGGTTGGTAACATGGCCTTCTACCTCGTACTTAAAAGACAGATTATCATTATTTCACCGAATCAGATGAACACGGTCGTGGGATACCAATATAAGCTACCAATAAAGGTTTTGATCCACCAGATCTGCGCCCCGGCTAGACATCCGTGCCTCTGGAAAACCCGCCGCAATGGCTCAGCGACGGGCTCCCCTGCAGCGCATTGACGCGCCGGATGCAAAGGCATCCAACCCAGCCACATTTATCTTTCTTCACGGGTTTGGCGATGATGCTGATGGCTGGACAAGTGAGTGATATCTTTGCCGGTATGAAGTACCTGGCACTTGTACCTCAAGTTGACACATTTATCGTAGACATAGCCCAGCAGTTTCACGCCGCCAACAAACTGCCTCATCTGACTTGGATTTTCCCCAATGCGCCACATAATCATGAGGCCATGACACAAGCATGGTACACGCCTACGTCTTTTTCTCCCATTCCTGTTGGACGCTTGTCTGCTGCTCTAGGGCAAGAGGTAGAAGAAGAGGAAGATGAGGATGAGGAGGAGATTTTGCAGAGCGTGGAGTATATATGTTGTCTAGTGGACGAGGAGGTCAAGAGAGGGGTTGATTTAAAGAGGATCGTTATTGGGGGCTTTAGTCAGGGCTGTGCTGTGAGTGTCGTTGTTGGACTCGCTGGACGATACAAGGGCCAGTTTGGAGGCATTGTCGGTTTGTCGGGGTACTTGGCAAAGGGGAAGAAGATTAGAAGGGAGATGGAGAGTTATGTGAGAGGGCAGATGAAGGTGTTCCTGGGCCATGGAACGAAGGATATGCTTGTGCCGGTAAGCTGTATACCTCTAAATCTCTCTCCCAGTAACACTTGATTATCTTTGATGGTTGATGTGATTGATTTCTTTAGATGAGAGTCTTCCGAGACACCCGGGCGAGAGTTGGTAAGATTGTTGGGGAAGAAGCTCTAGAGGTGCATGAGTATGAAGGGCTCGGGCATGCTACCTCTGGCACTGAGTTTAGAGACATGTGCGACTTCCTTGAGAGGATTGTGCCACAATAGGTGGTACATTGTTCTGAATAAGTACCTTTGTGGTGAATACTAGCACTGCTCGCTACATGCATTGAAGGCGATAAACCTGCTTTGCTGAACTGTATTCAGACTTACAAATTATTAGAGATAGCAGAATTTAATCCATGGTGGATGTACTGTTTGGGTTGTTATCAACTGTGGCTCTGAGGTGGACAATTTCGCTAAAGGGGCTATCAGGCACGTGATCCCGAAAAACCTCTGCACCTACGAGTACTAGGTAAATTTGTTTTCTTCATTTTTATCCCGCACTTGCCTTGCACTGTCCTCCTATACTCCGTAATTCCCGACTCGAACTTGTCGCACGATGGCAGAGATTAACAAAATGGCTGGATTAATCCCTGGCTGTCCTCAAATATTACCAAAGCTGTTGGGTAGCATGTTTGAGGTTGTCACTTTTTATTCTGGTGGCTGAAAAAACTCGCCCAGCCTTCTTGTACTCCCCGCCATCTCTCACAACAGCCGCCCAACAGACTGTTTATCAGTCAGGTACCGACCCTAATGATGCATTCCACAAGATCTTGCATATGCAACCAGTGGTGTAGCTCCATTACAGAAACACAACCATAATGAATCTCGGAGAGTTAGAGGTCCAACGTGTACATCGTAAGTCAAGTCTGCTATGCGTTGTTTCTGCCTTTCCCTCCGCTAACCTTGGATCCAGACAACCGCCCTCAAGTACAAAGGATACCCAACCATGAACTTCCTATCACTCCATCCAAAGCTCAAATGGATGATTGCCCTTCCCTCACCTCGAGTGTATCCGAGGCGACGGTGATTCGTTGGATGACTCCTCCATCAAGAAAAATTTCTCCGGAAGGAAGCTTCGAAATCATCAGACCCGATCAGAACAGACACTCGGTTGGCGTCAATGAAGCTGCCTATGCCTCAAACACTCCTCTGGTTGTGCGGTTCGACGAGGAGCAGATTAGGAGCAACGAGGTTGCGTCCTCGAGCAAAGGGAAAATGGAGGGAATGAAAGTCGACCCAAGCCCACCCACACCAATCGACGATACGCCATATATACGATTCGCAATCGACCAATTGACTCGAGATGAGGATGTCAAAACCGCACAGAGACCCAGCACGTCGACAAGCTCGGAGTCATATCCCGTCGATCGAATTATCCCGGATCTTGGGCTGGGGTACAAGCCCTCTGCACGAAGAGAAGAATTGGCTTTGATAAGAAAACATCGTTCGACTCCTACACCAACTCCTGAAGGGGGAAGGCTGTTCAACTATAATGCAACTCGACCTTTATCAGGCCATTCAGCCCCGTCACTCGTTCCGTCTCGAAAATTGTTATCAGCTGGACCCCCAAACTTTATTCCTGTGCCGCCTCCAACACACTCCCCGCGATATCCAAAACTCACATTTGTACCAACGATCTTACGGCCTGCTTCAATGATTATGCTCTCGATGTTATGCATATTGATGATTGCTGCGCTCATATTCACGGCAATCTATTCGACCTACCATAAAGGTTTGACGGAATATTCTGGCGTATATGGAGGCCAATATTTCGTCTTTGCTTTTTTGCCGCAAATTCTTGCGGCGTTTATATTCGTATATGTGCAATGCGTCATGTCCGCTACTACGAGAATTATGCCATATACGTTGATGGCGATGGACGATGCAGATAGTAGGGCCAACGCCCTCTTTCTGGGAATATTTCCCCGGACGATGCTATGGCCTAGATTGGAAGGTCCGAGAAGCATTGTTTTTTCAACAACATTTTTCTGGTTGTCAATATTTACGATGCCCCTTCAAGGTTGTTTGTTTTCAGTTATACGGGTTGAAGGCGTTTGGAGATGGACAACTGTGCAAGGTATTGCTTGGACACTAGTTGCGATATATATACTGGTTCTCGTGGGGGCTGCAATTCTGGCGTTCTTTTTTTTCCACCGCAGGACCGGATTGATGTGGGATCCTCGTTCACTTGCGGACATAATTTGTTTATTGCCGCGGAGTAATTGCTTGGGGGATTATAACGGAACGGATACTATGCTCAAGGACGAGCTTCGAGATCGATTGTCTCTGAGAAGTGAACGCCTCGGATTCTGGATGACACAACATAGAAGCCAAGGGCTTTTCTACTGCATTGGAGAGGAGGGCACAGCGACACGGCGGTACACTCTTGAATCGGGCAAGGTCCAGGAGAAAGGTATCGAACCGTCGGCCGATCTTGAAAGCAATATTGGGGAGTACAGCGAGCAAGCACGCTTTGCATCCATCACGTGGTATCTTCGCGACACCTTCACTGTCTTTTGGGCTGTGGCTGGCTTGCTGACGTTGACGGCCTTAATAATTGTATCCTTCCTCTCCTCAACAGCCATTCGGAAGGGGTTCAAACCGTTGTTGTCAGCCGCAGCGGACGTTCATGGGTTTTCTCCGGCGAACTTCTTGTACAGCTTCATACCTGCTGTGCTTGGTATGCTCCTTTATCTCTTGTTCCAGAGTCTTGACATGGGTCTACGAAAGCTACAGCCATGGGCGGACTTGGGGAAATCACAAGGAGAGACTGCTGATCGTTCACTGCTTCTCGATTATACGGCCGACCTTCCCATCAGCTGCACTCTCAATGCATTCTCCGGTGGGCACTTACGCATTGCTATCATGTCTTTGCTGTCATTCGTCTTCATCCTCCTTCCAATTCTCGCTGGGGGAATCTTTTTCCCACTTACGACTCCGGCTAACGAGATCCGCATGATCCCGAACTTACCGGCCTTCTACATCTGCATTACACTCTTGATCCTCTACGTCCTGGGCCTGTTCATGCTTGTCCCAAATCGAAGTCTCATGCACCTTCCACACAACGTTGACTGCCTCGCAGAAATCATCAGCTTCATGCACGCCAGTCATATCCTAGACAATGATGCTGCCTTTAGAGCCCCAAGATCTAAGGCTGATCTAACAACGAGGCTCATGGCAGCTCGGACGGACGGACGAGACGCAAGGTATGCATTCGGATCATACAAGGGACGCTTTGGAAAATATTGCTATGGGATCGAAAAACTTGGCCAGCCGGACGTTCGCATTCAGATATGATATTTTACGACATTTTACGACATTTTACGACATTCTCCGATTTTAATGATTGATACGATTTAGCGACATAATGGCTTTACGGTGTTTTACGGCTTGTGGGAATCGGATACGAGCTACAATGCTTGATGGGATCAACGGTCTAGAATGTAACATATTACCATCACTGTACATCACTGTATAAAACAAAGTTTATACCCTCTACCCCCTTCCCTCCCACGTCTTTTTCTTTTATTTACTTCCCAAACACTCTGGCCCTTACCCCCTTTCTCTTTGGAGATCGGTTCAATCTGTGGTTTTGGCCTATTTTTGGAGGAAGGAGATTAATAATCTTCGTCCGATTACTCACCGCGGTATCTTTGGCTTTTGGCTGTGGATATGGTGGTCCATATCTTTCTGGTCGACATTCTAAAATGTGCTTGCATCTATCTATTCCTCACGAAACGCGGGTCTGTCCTCGGCAGTACTGCGTTATGGGTATATGAGATGGAATCTTGATCGAGGGTGGGCCAACGCCGCTCTCAACTCCCCTCTTCAGGCGGAGCGTTATGTTATCTTTACGTTTCAATCACCATAATATCGTGACTAGGGCGCACTTTGTTCGCACAGTTCAACGGAAGAATTCGCATTTGTTGATCAAGATCTGTTCTCGAGTGCAGTCGTCCCAGGACAGCAAGCCTTGACTAAGGAATTCCCTGAATAGGTAATTTAAGGAAGCCGCAACTCGCTTCAGGTACAAAAGAAGATGCATTTGCAGTGGTTGTGGTTACAGGAGGCAGTGTTACGACTATCGTCGACGTAATTGTGTCTTATCTGTGCTTTGTTTTCGTGATAGTTGTGGTTATAGGAGGCAGTGTTATGACCAGTGTGGATGTAACTGTATCCCTATCTGTGAATACTATGGGCTGTGGCGTATTTACAATTGTTGAAATTGCAGTGACTGTCATCAGGCTTGTTGTGCTGATAGTAATGGTAATTGGCACGCTGGTGGTCACACTTTGAGTGAAAGTACTGGGTGTGGTAATGGTCGCCGTTGGTGTCGCAGTGGCCGTGGTTGTGATAGTTGATATCGATGTTTGAACCGTAGTGCGGGGCTTTGTTCTCCGGATTTGCTTGTTTTGAACGGCACAAGTACCATATAGCAATGACATGGTCACCACTATGGCCATCAGAATGCCTATCAATCCAATGAAGTACGGCCTCTTCGGATCGACTCGGGGTTTGTAGTAGCTCATATTGAACTCTTCTGGTTTTGCTAGATCTGGAGCACGTCCTGGTGGCGGGGGATCTTGTTGGGGGTTTGGCTGCCTGGTTCTGAGAAAATTCATGTGCAATTGATCGAAGTTCAGGTTCAAATTACTCAAAAAATTCTTGTTGGACTCTCCTGCCTGTTGCGGGGACCCTGCTGCATGTTTCCGTCGTGGAAGCGCTTGCAGTTCAATATTCGCGAACTCATCATGGTCAAAATGTGCTGGGTCGCGCAGCATGACACCATCAACCTCACGATGATTTATGCTCTCAAGATCATCAATGGCAAAATTTGCTGGGTTTGTAAGGTGTACCGGTGCTGATTTGGCAATTTCTGTCGAACGGGTAGGCAATTGTGTTACAGCACCTTCGTTAGACCTTATCATTGGGCTTTGTGAGAAAACTGCTGCCCCAAGTTGGGGGTTTCGGGTTTGGGCATCCGCCATGTTGAGGAATATCTACCTAGTTAAAACCCACAAAAGCTTGTCTTGGTGTAAAGAGTAATAGTCTATGATTGTCGAGTGGCAAAAGTTTCGACAAAATTTCTCTACGGCTATATGAGAGTACATTTTATAATGCTTTCAAACATACTATTTGTGCATATAACAACATCATCAATAATCTAGAACAAAAGGGCGACACTTAATACTGCGCATTGTTGAGATATACAATACCATTGTTCTATCTCGAACACCTGGACACTCAAACAGACAATCCTTTATCTTGAATTGACTGTTTGTTCTCACGCCATTGACTTAGCCCAACTCTACCTTTTACACCCTTCATGTTGTTTTGTGCTTTGTTCAACTTGGCAAAGTCGTAGAGGTGCGTAGGTGTCAGTCCGGAAAGGAAACGAAGGCGAAGATATACTCTGTAAATGAGGAATATGGTGGTTACGGTGTCTGCGGTAGCTAGGTAGGTTGAGTAGCGAAGGCGAAACGAAGCGTCGAAGCATTGAAGACGATGGGTCGGTGAGAAACATGTACGAAGTACTTGACAGAGTGCAAATATGGTAGATGGCAGAATTGAATCCAAATGCAATGAACATTTGCCATCGAGGAGGATCCTCCAGCATCCTATTGACTCAATGCTGCTGTGAAGATGTTTACTACGGAGTACCGTAGGTAGAAGAAGGGACGTTCTTCTTGCCCGCTAAAACTTTAGTGCAGCATCACTATATTTCAGTGATGGATGGACCACTGAAAATCTAGTGCCACAAAGTCTGAATGGATTTGGCGCTAAAATATTACCAGCCCGCTGCCCGCGACGCAGTTGAAGCACGTACTGTACTCTCCATCCAGCACCCTTTAGAGGATCAAGTCCAACGTGCGACCCTACATATCTCATAGGTAGTCACGAGGTTAGATGTGTGCCCGCTGTAGCCAGATCCCGCCTCAAGCACGTATTTGTCCATGTGGCCGCCAACATTCTCGGGGCTAGGCACGGAGGCATGGACGCTCCCGGCACTCCTGACGAAAGACGAATAGAGAATGTAGCAGATTCTAGAGCCAAGGTAGTTGCTACTTCAAACTGCCAAGGTTGTTATCAACGCAAAACGAAATGCGACAGGCGCATCGAGGGGTGCTCCAACTGTGCCAAACTAAGTGCCGTCTGCGTATACCCATCTCACAAAATCCCGACTTCGCATAAGAGAGGCCCTTATAACAAGGACCTAGTGAGGAAGAACTTGGAGCTCGAAAAGAAGCTAGCTACACTGGAGGCGACAATTCAAAGATTGAACAGCTCAGCGCACGGGACCAGCGAGGCCACTCAAGGTCTTCCCACAACGCAGTCGGGGAAACCTATTACCCCCGAATCTGAGCAGAGCATACGCGGTGTCCAGGAGAATGTGGGTGGCATTCTTGCAAATGGAGGAAGCGTAACGGGCGACTTTGGGGATGACTTTACGCTACCTAGCATCTCCTGGGACAAATTCGTCACTAAGGTTTGTGATCTCAAACGTTTTCTAAAACTGTTCTAACCACTGTCCTCAGTTCGGAAACAATGACCTAAATCTTGGACAGGAGCAAGAAAATCAGCCACCAAGTGGAATTGCGAATGACGAAAATGAATCAGTTCTTCCACGTTCAAATACATCGTATCGAGAACTGCATCCTAATCCCCAGGAGCTACTGGAGTACTGGCTTATATTCAAAGAAAAGATCCAGCCCCTACTCATGATTCTGCATATACCAACAGCCGAGAGATCATTGTTCGAGATCAATGAAGCCGCGGATGAGATCAATCCTTGTATGGATGCTCTAAAATTTAGCATCTGTCATGCAGCAATCGTTGACACACCCCCTAGCGACCGGAGTGGTTCTGAGAGCAGAGAAAGACAGCTATATAAGTATAGCTGCGCGATCAAACGGATACTTGAAGAGCCAGAAGTGCTTGCTTCATTAGATATTCTCCCTTTACAGGCGCTTGTCATCTACTTGCATCACAATCGGATGGATGACGAGCATACGAGGTATAGCTTGGTCGGAAAAGCGTTACGCATGGCTCAGTCTCTCGGTATACACCGAGATGGAGCAATTCTTCAAAAGCCTCCTTTCGAGACAGAAATGCAACGAAGGTTGTGGTGGAATATTCACAGACTTGAAAGGAGACTTGCCGAGAACTACCTTGAATTTCCTTTCTCTTCCGAACCGCAATTTGACACCCTTCTTCCAACAAACGTTAACGACGCGGATATCTCACCTATAGATGCTGAATATCAGAAGCCAAGAGTTGGTCGAACGGAGATGTCCTTCTGTCTCATTGACTTTGAGATTTCGTCCTTGACTTTCAAGTTGTTGAAACAAAGGCCGTCGGTTGGAGCTGGATTGCACGAGCGTAAGGCTAGCATGGTTCGAGAAAGTCTTAAGAAATTGACAGAGGAACATCTGAAATTCTGCGACCCTGCGAATGACTTTGACCTTATGATCACAAGTTTTGCCAAGCTTTGCCTAGTATGTTGTTACCCTTTTTATCTCTATTTTCATTTCTGTGGATCAACCTGCCCCTCCTAGATACATGCATAGATACATGCACCTGGGGTTGACCTAAGATTTCGGTGCGATTGAACCCTGAATGGAGAATATTTCCTGGTAGATTACACCCAATAACATCTTTTTCTCAGAGCAGAATATGGCTCCTGGCACATCAGCCAACTCGGCACTGTATTGATACCAAATTTCAACGGCCATCTCTAATGGATGGAACTGGCAAAAACAGTCAGATTCGAAACCTACTGCCAGTCGCTCTGGAAACTTATGAATATGGCTCGTGCCTTCCAGCGGAACCTCGAATATCCAAATGGTCTTGGATTTTCAAACTACCCAACCACATTCTTGTTCATTTGGAATTTTATCTGCTATTAGAAATATGTTACCACCCTTTGGATCCCTTAGTCTCACGCACCTGGAGGGCTCTCGACGAACATAGCTCCAAAGGCTATAGCGTAGATGTGACCAAAGCCGGGCCAGGCCCTTTTCAGGTAATTTTGAATAAATTTCGCTCACAAGCTAGGGCTCTCAGAGGCAGGGAGACAAGACCAGGCGTTAATTATGTGGCATCATCGGGGGAATCTCGACCGGTATTCGAAGATGGATCAGCAGCTGCGCGCAGCGGGCCAAATGGTATGACCTGGATTGACTCAAACGAGCCCTCCCTACCAACAGATCCAATGGCTGTTTCCCCTCTCATTTCACAACCGCCTGGTTCTAATTTCAGTGGCCAAATTACAACGGATGAAATGCAGTTTCAGCATTCTTCCTTCAGAGACGCAACGGGTACAAACGACACGGAAACAGACCTATCCCACAGTTACAACAGTACCGCTTTCTTCGGATCGAACTCAGAGTCACTGGGAATCTTATCAACTAGCGCAACCCATAATTTACATGACACTGATCTGGGAGGATCGACGTGGTTTCAGTTCCAGGACGGGACAATGGGGCCGTTGATGGATGATTATACTGATGCTATGTGGGACAGTATGCTGTTGAATGATCTTCCGCCTATGGTATGAGCATGTCAAAGTATGAACTGCTCTACCTGTCTCGCTAATGGTGAGGATATGCTAAGGGTCTTTAACTGTACTTTAAGTGTAGACCTAAGTGGAATAGTCTTTGCAAGTTGCTCGTCAGTCACACTTAGGACTACCAAGATGTGAGCTAGTATTGTAGAAAGTACCTAGGCCAGATCCTATGCTAGGTAATTCCAAGTAGGTTGTCCTCCACAGGTCGCGTCCAGCTTCTGACTCTACTTATAGAAGCTGGATATAATAAATGCTTGTTAGAGATATACACTTCTTCGAAAGCCTCGTCTATCCCTTCCTAAATGAATCCAAAGCCCTCTTTTTGTGTTCTTTCTGATCAAACTCGTGAAGAAATGCCCAGCGAGGACCTAGTGCTGCCCGAAGTTTATCAACATCTAGTCCGACATCAAGACCCTTACCACACATTATCCGACCCGTGCTGTTACTTGATTGCACGACTCGCTGTGCCCTTGGCCGACGCACTTCATCATAGGCCTTGATAGCGGCATCTAGTTGAGAAGACTCCTTCACTTCGCCGAGTAGTGTCTCTAGGATCATCACGTCCTCGATGGCCTGACCGGCACCCGCGCCATGATATGGAGTCATTGCGTGCGCAGCGTCGCCTATCATGCAGACATGGCCTCTGTAGAAAGTTGGAGCATCTACATGATGGTCCCACTGAGCAAATGCTTGAAGCTCGGGGCTTTGTAGCAGGAGCTGGTGGTCGTTTAGTTTCTAGCTACTACTATTATTGTAGATGTACTGTACTGACCTCGATCATGTTTTTGACAATTGGAGAGTTTGTCCACGATGCGAAAGCATTCTCGAGTGCCTCGCGATCGAGGTCCCTTTTCCATTCTTTTGGTTCCCAGTCTTCGTCCGTAACTTTGGAGGCAACGCATTGTACCATTTTGCCATTATCTAGCACATCGTGCATGAACATACCACCATCTATAGGGAGCGAGGCAGTCAGCATGGGCAATTTGGAATGTCTCAAGTCCAGACTTTAAAAATATTAAGCCATACTCAGAGCACTGTTTAACCATTTGTCTCGGAGCTTTCTAGATCCGGCAATTTGCAATGTGGGAAGTAATCAACACGTCACTTACCTCCAGACCATATATACCGGCGATGCTCCTTGAAGTATTCTTCACCCAGCACCTCTTTAGCTTTCGAAAACGGCACCAGAGCTCTACAGTCCCAAAATCCAGCGAAGTTAGGCTCTAAAGCAGGATGATCCGGACCAAGAATATGCTCTCGCACATGCCCATGAACCCCGTCAGCACCGACAAGTAAATCTGCATATTCTTCACTGCCATCTTTGAAAAACAGAACAATACTTCCATCAGCTGCATCTTCTATCTTTACTAGCTTTTTGTTGTTGTGCATTACTTTTCTCGGAACAGGCGCTAGAAGTTGCTTTAAGAAAGCAGCCCGGTGGACTCCTTGGGGCGGGACATCCGCTACGAGGTCGAATATGATTTTGCCCGCATTGGGACCTGATGCCTACCAAACGATCAGCCCGGAACCGGTTTCAAATTAGGTACAAATCCCTAGTATCAACGTACAACTGTTCCCCGCGTCGAATTCATAGGAACAGCCCCAGCCCTCACCAACGCCTCCTTGACGGAGGGACCAATTTCATCAAGAGCATTTTGAGAGTTTTTGGCCAATCCTATGGCAGCTCCACGCTCGGAAAATTCTGGAGCTGATTCATAAATGTGAACGTCTATGTGTGGATACTTCACGAGGGCATTGACGAGGGTGGCACCTGCCAATCCACCGCCGGTGATTGCGATGCGCAGATGTTTGTGTTCGGGGGCCATATTGAGCGATATATCCTCTTTTGAATAGATAGAGCTGATCGAATTTTAAAACCCCAAAAATTAGGGGATAAAGCAAACAAATGGATGATGGATGGCGTTGATCATAACGGAGGAGTGCGGGGAATATTACTTGTATAGGTAGTAAGGCTGATGTGATGTTGGGCTTGAGGTTATGTTACAGCAGTTCGTTAAATTCCCTGCGTTACTGTGGCGTATAATCAACGCCCTGAAGGTTATTTTTGGTTATATGTACGGATACTCCGCATGACGAATTCCTGATGCTCAGTCCCGAACTTGAAAAGGGGCGGACCAAAATCTTCGCTTAAAGTTCTCTCACGTGCCGGCTTCTTAAGACCACGGGGCCCGACGATAATTAGCGTCCGAGCTAGGCTGCAGTAGGCAAAGTTGCATGCAGGCTAGACAAAAGCGGACAAGGCGGGTTTTAAAAGTGGGTTCAGGCGCCGTGGTCTCTGCGAAGCCTCTGAGAGAATATAGGAGATGCTTTGGTGTAGAATGCACTAATTCAAACCTCACTTTTCATACACTTCGCATTTATACTACACCTACTATTCCAAATCACTTCGTGCCCGAGTTATATAGTAGATATGCTATTTTTCTATACTTTCTCTTATTTATATAATATTCTCTCTTCTATTAATATACGAAGTACACTCTCCCGCGTAGCGACTTTTTTTTTTCTGTCGAGGATTTCGACTTTTTTGACTTATACTCGAATGCTCTTTCTAGTCTTATAACCACACTAGCTTAGCGTAATGCGCAATAGCCCCTAAGGGTTAGATTTACTATTAGAGCCTCAGACAAGTGTTTTTATTATAATCCGACGAAAATCTATAGATTACTAGCTAGAAACGTAGTGATCTAATTATTTTTATCGATTTTGCAATAAATATGCCTTTTATTCTATAACTATGCTAGCCTAGCGTAGTAAAATAGGTCCCTAAGGGTTATATAGCTTATATAAACCTTATATAAGTGTTTTTATAATTATTAGATAAATATAAGTAAAATACTAGCTAGAAACGTAGTAAGTTTTATTTATTTATTTAATTTTCACGCTGAATATGCTTCTTATTTTACAACTACGCTAGCCTAGCGTAGTAAAAAGGGTCTATGAGGGTTATATAGCTTATATAAGCCTTAGACAAGTGTTTTTATAATTATTAGATGAAAGTATATAGAATACTAGCTAGAAATGTGGTGGTTTTGGTGGGCAGCAAAGCCCTTAGTATATGCGCGCGTATATCCTAGCACGCCTGCATATTCTCTAGTACTAGGAAATATATATAGATTTAATAAATTAATAACGTGTTTAGCTTAGGGCTAGGGCTATTTGTGGTAGAGTTAAATTAAAGAGAATTGCATGCGCTTTCAAATAGCTTATTTACTTTTATTATTATTATTTTATTAAGGGTTAATGTATAGTGATTTATATAGTAGGCGCGTCTACACCAAAAAAGCGGCATTTGGGTGTTAAAATCTCCCATTTCCTCTCAGACCCTCGATTAGGCTCGTGGTGTGTAGGGGGAATGGAAGGGTGTGATTGGCTAGGAGGGTGGTGGGGCTCTAGAATTGCGCTAAATAGTTAAAAGTGGGCTGGTTCCCGTAAAACACCACGTAAAGCCCAATCTAGGGTCTGATTCATGAGACAAGCTTAAAGCAGCTTTGCACACCAATATTTACCTACCTAGGTACCTAGGTAGTAGATAACGGCTCATGTTTCGGCGCAGACTAACAAATACATCAACAATAATTCCCGATTAGGCTTTTGGGGTCTCAGAAACGTTTGATCTGACCGCACAAAGTAAAAACTTAAGGATGACGGGCTGAATACTGGCTTCCATCTGTACTACAGGCTCTTAACGATCTCAACCAAGCTATCGAGTGCCGATCATTTTCTCTGGGGAAGAGCTCTTAGTATGAAATAGATGATTTACAAGTAAGACGAGGCTTATCAGTCTGGCTGGTGCACGCGGATGATTCGGAGCTGGTGGCTAGCAAAGAGGTAATGCTGACTGCAGTCAAGACGCACACATCTTGTGCATTTGCTTCTACGTTTCACTAGAGAAGCAGTCATGGGGCGGAAACTTGACAGTATGCACATGCTAAGCAAGTATGGATGGATCCTGATCATCCTTTCGTACGCCCTTGGCCAATAGGATGAAGAACTATTATTGTGATATAGGGGAGAAACACCAAGACAAGCATTCACGATATGGGGCACCAGGGGCAAGACAGAGAGGAGAGGAAAAGAGAGAGGATTCAGGAGCATCATAGGGTGTTCTCCTAAGACTGCAGTTCTATACATACATCCACAGGAAAGCTGGGGTTTGTCCTGAAGACTCACGAATATGCATATAGTTTATTTAATTGTATTAACTTATCTCGGGGCTTGGAAAAAATCAACGCTTTTGGATGAGGGGCTCGCGGTGGACAGAAAATGCGGTGCCAATTTACAACGTCCCAGGCTGAGTGGGGCGTTAGAAGTCATGATGACAAGTGCCGCTTTTTCTGTCCACCACGAGAGGGGGTATTATCTAAATATATGAACTCGTTATCATACAAGGGCCACACTCGACTATAGAATCAGCAACCGATTGTTCGCGTGACCTTCTCGAAAGCTGACTCCCGGACCTTAACTTCAATTACCTCTTCAGTGACCGGATTTTGTGGCCAAAAGTCATCAAGCGCACTGGTTGGATCAATATCATCTGACTTCTCCTCTCTGTGATCGATGAAACCATCTAGTTGTGTTCTTGGGACCACATCCTCAACACCAGTACTAGAGACCAGCCCTGAGATCGATTCGGGGAAAGCAGAAGCCAGAACAACCTCCCCCGACTCGCCTGTTCTGTATTTTGCGTCATCTTGGAAATCTCTGGCTTCCTCGAAATCGCTCTCCCCAGATAGATCTTCAGAGTCGGCCTCCGGACGGAATAAATCAAGCTCTTCGCCACGGTGAACAATAACTCCATTTTCCTGTCGAATAAAGTCCTCATTATTCGTAACGCCGGCATCTCGTCTGCGAGAATGTTCGCCGTTGGAGACTAAAGGCTGGAGACCAAGATCTTCCAGGTCGTCAACTGCTTCTATACCAGTTGCGATTCTACCGAGCTCTTTCTCAAACAGCCAAGGGAACGTGATCAATGGCATGTACTTGGGTTCCATCTTCCGCTTAGGGACCTGTTGAAGTCAGCGTTAGCCTGTTCGCAAGCCCGATATTCATCGTGATTAACTTACTTCTCTGTTACCCACAAGCTTAGTTGCTTTACATTCAGCAAGAGCAATATCGAGCTCCTCCTTTGTGACCTTGTACATTCCAGCAACGAAGGGACCAAGAATTGAGAAGTCCTTGCTACCAGCCTTGTCGATGCAAACGGCTCGAAACTGCTCCTTTAAAGTTTCGGAGATTCGTGCCATCTCTTCTTGGACCTTATAGTCACTGCCGACACGTGGTCTTGAGAGTACGAATGTAGTCCAGACTTCGAATTCGGTCTTAATATCCTGTTGAGCCATGATCCGACGCATAGCAGTATCGTATTGAGACTTGATTTGCCGAGCAGTCTTTAACAAAGCATTGTCAAACGTATATGCGGAGAGGATGCGTCTATCAAAAGGTTCCTCATACTGAGGGGAAAAGTCAACACTCTCAACCTTATCGTAGAGTTTACCGAGTATCTTCCCCGATCTGTAAATGGCTTCTTTTGGTTTGTACTTTTTCTCCATGAAATGGGGCCACTTTCGGGGTATCAGTCGCTTTGGCATTTCGGCAGCGAGACCAGTCTTCACATAATCAACCGCCTTAGAATGTAACACGGCTAACTCACGACCTGCTACAATTAGTTGGAGTGAATACAAGTAAGAATTTATAGCTTACACTTCGGGTCTTTAACACTCTCTCTAAGAAAGTCAGCTTGCGCAAGATGCGCATGTGCAATCGTAGGTAGCGCGTCATTCTTCATGAATCGTACGAAGAACTTCATAAGGTCCGTCACTTCAACAGGGCGACTTGACTCTCGTGGAGTAGGACCTTCGTAGTCCATTGGCTCGCAATTCCACTCGGGGGGTATCAACTGCTCGTCCCAGATGACAAAGTAGTCATCTCCGTCAAGATCGCCACCA
Organism: Lachnellula arida; assembly: GCA_007821475.1. NCBI lineage: Eukaryota > Fungi > Ascomycota > Leotiomycetes > Helotiales > Lachnaceae > Lachnellula > Lachnellula arida. The sequence goes on along the minus strand of QGMF01000011.1, from coordinate 84,613 downwards.
GAGCACATGCTTGGGACATCTCGTTCGCCTTTGGAAGGAAAAACCACCACATCACGTAAGTTGTGCAGAGCGGGGACATTGACGGCCTCGACGACCCTGAGATCTCCTGGATGTAGCGAAGGGTTTCTGCCAACAAGACAAATGCCCTCGATCACTATATGGCGGGTTGGGTCTGCTTTGTCCGGGACCTGGATGAAGATCTGCGGTAACTCTTCCCTCGGGAAGCTTTCACCATAAGCGACGGTTGGCTTGCTATAGCCCCTCAATGTGCCAGTCTCATCAACACACCCTAGAACGAACGCACCATTCTCTACGATAATCTTTGCTTTCTCCTTGAGGAGCTTGATGGACCATGATCTCCATAAGTGGAGCAAAGACAGTACGAAAGGGTCTCGTTCAGTCATGAAGCCGTTCCGGATCATTGTGGCAATATTGATCGTCATCTGGTTGTCGTCGATATACCGCAGCAGGAGGCTGACGGCCAGATTATCGTCGCTCATAGCCTGCTGATAGTTTGCAAGCTGCTCCGTCATCATTCCCAGGAAGACTTGATCAGGGACCCCCAGAGACGACAGAATGGCGATAGTTTGTCTATTTAGAGTCGCTAGAGAAAATCGAGAACATCTGATAATCTCCAGACCATTATAAGTGGCGGTGAATTTTTGCTGGCTCTTTCGAATGTGAACCTCCCTATCTTTCACATCGAGCGAGACAACCAAGATGCCTTTGCATCCACCAAGGCGAAACTGGAAGGCAGACGGCGCGGTATTTGAGCGCACGCCGAGCTCTGCAGCAATCATCTGTGCAAGGAACGGAGATATCTTGCCCACGCCGTCAGTAAAACAACCCGCATCATTCTCTATATCGGGAATCGGGATGATATTGGGCGCCGATAGTCCGTTGATAGCTCTTGTTGTTGAAAAGCATTGTCCTAGTCGCGCGGCATATTTAGCTATGACTCTGATGTGGGAGAAATTGCCCATCCAGTTACGGATATCGTCGCAAGATAAATGGTCGGTGGGACAATAGAAGTAAGCACCGTTCTCGCGGAATTGGGAGTTACCAAACGCCAGGAACTCATAGTGACGATCACCGATTTGGATGCCGTTGTAAAGAGTCCTGTAGACGCGGGTGTAAATTTCGTCGTTTCTTTGCTTGTCAGCAGAAGCGTTGATTCGACCCTAGAGCGATTAGCATGGAGAAGACAACATGGGTTAGGAGTCAAACCTCGAGCAACTCATCTGTAAATTGTACTCGCAAGAAACGGCCTTCTTTGTTTTCTCTCGCATAGCGTCTTAAGACTCTGTTCGTAGTCTCAACAGTCGGCGAACTGAAGTAAATGGTGCTTGGAGTGATTGTAGCTTTGCGTGCATAAGCACAGTAGTGTGGAATCTCGGTCTTTGGAGAGAATGCAAGTGCTTCATTATCCTCAAAGATCGACATTGGGTGATAGATCCGCTCGTCTTGCTCGACAATATACTCGAGGATGTTACGAGCCTTTGTCGGATCCGTCGAGGTTATGTCAGCTAGCTTCGCGATAAATTCCCTGGAGATATTGTATTCATTGAGAATCTCGCGGGATATGCAAACTTCCAATTGGTAGCGGACCTCGAATGGAAGGAATATTGTACTTCCGTTTGCATCCAGATTCCGCATATCAGCCGCACCGTGGTCAGACTTTGGTGGATCAATAACAGACCATAACTCAGCAGGATACGCTTCCAGCCTATTGATATCACCACGAGTAACGACTTCAATATTGTAGTCCTGTAATGCCTGCTTCATCTCATTGATCTTGGCAGTTGGGTTCTGGGCTGTTTGAAAGACGAAAAGATATGTACTCCAGCGACCTGACTAGTCAGTAAATTATATAAGAGGAGTAGGGGTTGGGCAATTACCTATGTCGATGACCGGTCTCTCCTTATGCAGAGCAATGACGGCATTCTGAAGACGGTATGGATCATAGACGATATCTGTTTGTCTGTACCACGTGTCCCAGTCCGTCCATCTGAGATTCTCAGGAGAATGGCATGATTCCTCGTCTTCACGCTTTCGATGATATTGGGGTGGGGACTCAAGAGACATTTGAAGCCCGAAGCAGCGATTATTGAAGTTGATTTGGCTAATAGTCTTGAGCTGGTCGAAAGGTATTTGAAACATGTAACTGTTCGTTCTGTTGAATTCGCCTACCGCAGAATCACTAACAAAGCTAGCAACTCCTCGAGATCTTGGATCTTTGAAGGTGAATTTGAATTCTGCTGTGATTTTCTTGCGAACAAGGTCCACTGTAAATTTTAGGTCTGCCGGTGTGGATGGCTCAATGCTTTGAAGAGGCATCATGGATTCCTGATCCACCATGATACCGATGTGTAGAGAGGACGGCCACAGTACCATCTTTGGCTCGTAAGAGATATGAGGTCGAATCGGGCTCTGGACGCGGTAGGCGCGGGGACTTCGATCCTCCCAGAGCGTCACGAAGACATTGTAGTAAACAGAGTCGTCATCTGCTGCTTGCATCGAATATCTGCGTGGATGGAGTTGCGAACCCCAGAACTCCGAATTGGGCGGTGGAGAGAATTTAATCTTTGCGGTTCCCTCTCGTTGGCCATCCCTTCCCTCGAAGATATCAATGCATACGATATGCCCGGCTTTCCTAAAATTCCTTAATAGGTTCCAAGTACTCTCAGACTCGTGGAGCCCCCTGACTTTGATCGAGAGATCTGGGGCGTTCTTCCACTCGCCAAGGTTGTTACGCCATGGTATCATATTTTTCATGATGAATGTTCCACAACCGCTGGAACAATCACACCACTGTAGATGTAGTCAGTATGTGGGAAACAGCAAAGAGGGGATTGCGTGGTAGCCAGAGCGGTGGTTTTGGGAGGATTGAAGTGGAGGTGGAGGTGTGTCAGAGAGAAGCAATGAAGTAGAGGTGGAGGTGTGTGTCCAAAGAGGGAAGAATGAAGTGAATTCTAAGAGTGAATGGAAGGAAGTAGAGGAAGACAATTTGAGCAAAACCAGACTATGAAGGTAGACAGCCGTGGCATAGTATGGTAAGGTATGGCATGGTAAGGTTGGTAAGATATGGTATGATTGCTTCTTGACTTTGCTTCCAAAGGACAGAGACAGCGCGATTGACACTCCGAAGTGGGAGAAGGAGATGTTTGCAATGTTTTACCTGCAGGGAAAGGGAAAACACAATTGAATAGTCAATCAAGTGCGAATACGTCAGGCCGAAGCATAGGCAAGGTGCCGTGTGCCTCGATCATTCCAAATCGCCGGATTGCATTGAAGCTGGTTGACTTTTGAAATTGAAGTTGAAGTATTGTCCTTGGGTTGGGTTGGGTTGAGTTGAGTTGAGTTGAAACGGTAGACGATACCTAGTGAGATCGTTCGCGTTCGCGCTTGAAACCTTATCGCCAAATCACGTGGTACGAAGACCCACCGAGAAGGTGCACGGACACAGGACAGAGAAGGAGATGTCAGGTAGAGTAGGCTTCACCGTACTGAACTGTACCTTCTCCTGCTCACTTTACCTTCCGGACCTAGATAGGTACCTACAAGCATGGCAAGACTGACACACCAAGACCATAAATTGAGAAGCATTCTGTGGACTATTGTGAATGGGCCTCGAGCTAATTACGAGCATTATGCCAACCTATATGGATGTATCTCTTGCAACTCCATTATTGATCCTCATCGTCTCGGTATAACATCCTATCGCGCCTATATTCAACATTCTGATGGCCTCTTGTGTATGCCAGGGTTTATACCTAAAATGGACCCATGTGGTTGGTACTCGTACGTCCACCCTCAAAAATCACTCCAGTCCTGCCTGCATTATCAACGTGGTGAGTAGACCCGTGTGGTATCCGCCGTGCCGTATTCAAAGAGATCAGATCGATGTCATAAGTCTATGATAATTACCTAGGCTTGGGACGCTGGAGGTGTAGAGTGGGGGGTCAGCACGGCTACGTTCTCCTCAATCTCAGCCCAGGAGAGATTTACTTCCCGGCATTCCACCAATGTTCATGCCCTTGAGCTTCACCGTTAGGACCCCCCACCAGAACTCCCCGAAAGTCCCACGCTACACGGCAGACCGACATTTGACGTCTGCAGACGGCGTCAATGTTTGCTTTTGTTTGGGAGACAAATGCATGTTTTGGCCAGCCCCCGTTTACTTGATGTCAAGCGAAGATAGGCTCCCTTTTATCAGCAGTACCTAGATATTTAACAGACATGGCCAAGGGCTGTAATCTTGTTTCTCGTTAATGCTGCTCATACGTTTCTCACCCGTGAAGATGATGATTCTAAATGACACCCGTTGAACTCCATCCCGCATGCATTTAAAATAACACAACGTCCACCGCTGACCTCCAGATGACCATGCAGCCTTTCCCGCCCCGATTATACCCAGCCTTGGCCTTCCCATTTAGAAACTGCCTATAGCAGAAAAGATATCTATCAAGATGGCACGTCCATGATCTTCCCTGGGTTCAGAATCCAGTGCGGGTCCAGCGCTTGCTTTATGGACTTCATCACTCCCACTGTATCAATGCCCACTTCCATCAGCAGCGCTTCCTTCTTGCCAATTCCAATCCCATGTTCACCCTGTTCACAAACTTAGAATGAACTCGGTGGGCAGGAGAAGCTCAAACTTACGGTACAAGTGCCTTCCATTTCCAGAGCCCTTTTAACCATGCTTTTTACGCACCGCTCAACCTTCTCCCTCTCTCCATCAATTCGGCGATCATAGAGAATACTGTCCACCAAATTAGTTTGCGCTTGTCCTCCTAATTTCCCTCACACCAGAGAGCTGAGCTCTCGAGACATGCCAAGATTTCACATTTTACAAGAAAAATAGGCGTACCTTTCGTGAAAGTTGCCGTCGCCTATGTGGCCTAGGATACTTGCAAATAATCCTAGGTCATCCATCTCCTTCTTGCTGATTTCAATGATATCGGCCAACCTCGAGAATGGAACGGCAACATCAGTACTCCATACTTCGTTGCCTTCCTTCCTCAAAGCTAACATAGACCAAAGGCTCTCCTTCCTCGCACTCCATAGTAATTTCTGCTCTTTTACATCCTTTGCGAATTCGAAATTGCCTCCACCATGGGTTTTCGCGATGGCACTGACCATGGCGATATTCTCTTTGACCGAAGCTTTTGTGCCACTGAATTTGAAGAAAAGTGTAGGCATCTCTTTCCACTTTTTCGGCGCAGTAGAGCCGGAAAGGTTCACAACTTTCATTTGCACTTCATCCATGATCTCCATGGCGGCCACTTGGACGCGGCTCTCATGACGCCAGCGGCAGCGGATGCAGCATCTCGAATCGAGGGGAAAGTAACTACGGCGACGGAGAATTCTTGCGGTACGACAGCCAGCTTAAGAGTTATTTCCGTCACTAAGCCAAGAGTACCCTCAGACCCCACGAAGAGACTATTGAGGTTGTAGCCCGCGGATGTTTTTCTCGGCCGACGCTTCGTTTTAATGACGGTACCGTCAGCCAACACAACTGTGAGGTTTATGACCCAATCCTTCATAGTACCATATCGCACAGCGTTCGTACCTGAACAGTTCGTACCTACCATGCCGCCAATCTTTGCGCCTGTGGAAACCCGATAATTAGCTTTGGTTCTAGAAATCTGAAGGGGAATGGATTGATGTTCCGAAAACCGTGAAACCCTTTTAGGTCTTCCGTCTTGGACGCTCTAGTAACGTCTTATACAACCCCAAAGACACAAAACAGGAATTTGAGAGGATCCTAATTATGATTGCTGCATACGGCATGAAACTTGATGAGGGGGGGAGCCTTACTTGGACCGGGGTCTACTGGAAAGAAGAGCCCAGATTGGCGTTTAGCGAGCTGCTCATTCAAATCCATCCAAGATACAGAGGGTTGCACTACGACATCCATATCTTCTTCGTGTAATTTCAAGATTTGGTCCATGTATGCAAAATCCACACTAACGCCTCCGTAAGGAGCCGAGAAGTTTCCTTCGAGACTTGATCCGCCGGAGAATGGGATGATTGGAACTCGGTATCTGTAGCAGATCTTCGCAATTTTTGATACCTCAGCTGTAGTCTTTGGATAGGCTACAGCTACTGGGAGGCCATCTATGTTGGTTGAGGACCATTCTGAATAGCCGTGGGCCTTAAGGTCCTCAGGATCCGTGGAGATAGTATCTTCGTCACCTGTTGCTTGGCGGATTTCTTTGATTGCCTAGGCAAAATTTAGTGATTGAAACTTGTAGGTGAAATGACCTATGAGAAGAAGCATCAAGGAATTTGCCAATGGCGAAACCCTCCTCTGAGGTCCATAAGTGGGAGAGGGTAGTGGTACTTCCAGCCTTTGGAAGGCTTCGCGGGACTACAATGTACAAATACACGAGACAAATTATGGAAACACTTACTGCTTCCATATCACCGATATCTGCATATTTAGGAGCTACAAACTTTGCAGGACTGGAATAGTCTCTCTCTTTCGCCGTCTTGGAATTTGCCTGGGACGTGGCATATCCATAGACAAGCACAGCAGTGGCGGAAACCACAGCTACAACACTGAAGGTATTCCATCCTGCTCGATCTCCTCTGCCTCTACCTGTGCCTGTGGCAGATTCAACTCGGGCCTTCGCAGTAGTTGTGGTGTTTGAAGTTCTTGAGCTGTTCCACCTGCGGCTAAAGAAGACCGAGTTTTGCGGCGTTACCGTTAGCGTTCTGGAAGCCCAAGCCCTTATTGGCGCGCCGGCGATTCTTGCCGACCCGAGTCTGCAGACTGACATATTGGCAGCAAGGATTATAGAAGGGTTGCTTAGGGCAGGTACGGTACAGTACTGTAGATCAGGTTAGATCAGATCTGTGCACCCCTGCCGAAAATCTTTGCATCAGTTTCGTTTTTGCAACGGCACACTCTCGGGTTGAGATTGATGAGAAAGATTTTGAAAAAAGAATGAGGAACAGCCGGGCCGCCTTTTATACAGGAAGGGGAGAGAAGATACATACCTAAGGTATTTAAGTTACCTACCGGTAGGTAGGTACGAGTACTACCTGCGGAGGTATGAACTTTGAGTAGCGGTGGGGAAATACTGCACGGAGAATTCGCTGTCTTGCTGCTGATGGTACGAGTACTTTGTATTCACACGGGCACAAAGTGAAGAGTACTTAGTAGTGTTGTTCTACCGCAGCAGGCTGGCTCTGCAATAAAAAATGGTGCTTGAATCGAAATACCCATCTGACTCGAGCATGTCCATGTCACTAATTCTACGAAAGGATCGTGGCAATTCAGCGATGGTTTATATGCTGCGTACAGTAGTGGATCCGTCATGCCATCGTCACAATCCATCCCACTCTTATTGCCTCTTGTTTCTTAATAATAGACATTCAAGCAGTTCGAAGCCACCAACTTTCCTAATACTAATACGTACACTATGGACAATATGACGATAATATAATCCCCGTCTACGGAGTGGAGTACCTACTCACCAGGCGAGCAATGTTACCCCACGCCACACCAACCAGTCGTTGCAAGCAATTAATGGCGCAGGAAAACCCTGCAAGCTTTGACGTTTGACGTGCCCCTTTGAACCTTACATGTAGAGGTGAGCACTGCAGCCAGCACGGTGTCACCGACTGAATCTTTCAAGCACAAAGCCGTCACAAATCAAGTCATCCTTCGAGCTTCTCCTCGCCATCAAAGCGCACGAGGTCTTTCCCCGCTCACCGCAGTCTCTACCATTTCTCATCGTGGTGCTTTTCTTACCTCAGAGAAAGCTCACTGCAGGCTGCAGTGAGGTCCTGACAATCCGACGGGTGATTGCCGTGATCCGACCTAGTCCACCACTGTAGAACGCACCACATTATCCCAGATCGAGTAGGTCATTGGAAGAATGTTGTCCAGAATCCTTAACCCTGGGACCCTTCTCTCAGCTGTCCTCGTGACTGCATATATCATAAAATGCACCATGTAGCTTTTGCTTTTGCTGCAAGGACGTAACAGCCTTCCCCAACTATGGACATGAATTTGCATGGGGGTCGCTTTATAATCACCACTCACCTGGAGGAATTGCAAGTCTCCTTTTCAAATCTTAAAGGTTGGGGCGAAGAGGATTGTCACATTTGATGGTATTGGTTTACTATGCCGCTATCTGCATGACTTTTGCGAAAACCTGAGCACAGTTGCAAAGTCCAAATACTCCATTTCATGACCCATCTTGACCCCCGAAAGCAAAAGTAAACATCTAGTGGCCTGCAATGGCATGAGCACGTCTGCGATCTCTCTCTTCCGCAATGGTCAGCTTGACACCCTTGCCCTTTGGCAGTGAAACCCATGGCTTCTCAGAACCGATGACGAAGACGTTGTTCTCGCGGGTAGCGAAAGAGTTGTCTATAGCATCCTTAATGTGAACGATGTTGAAACCACCATCGTGGCGTTCGCGGTGAGTGATGACACCAACACGGCCCATGTTACGACCACCAGTAGCCATGGCGATAACACCAGTGTCGAACTTGATGAAGTCGGTGATCTTTCCGGTGGCAAGATCAATCTTGACGGTGTCGTTGACCTTGATGGTTGGGTCAGGGTAACGGATACTACACAGCGCAAAATTCGTCAGCATTTCTGGGGGAAGATGTATAGCAACCGTTGATCTAGCTCCAATCAATCGTTTGAGGTGGATCGACCAAAGCTTGGACCAACGGCTGAATGATGTCTGATAGAACTTACGTTCGTGCATCGTGCGTGACCAAGAATGGGATTCCGCCTTTGCCCAACTGTACTCTCTTGACCTTGCCAAGCTTGTATTCTGCCTCCTCAGCCTGGATTCGGTGGACAGTGAAGCGGCCCTTGGTGTCGTAGACCAGACGGAAGTGCTCGCCGGTCTTCTCGATGCTGATGACGTCCATGAAGCCTGCTGGGTAGGTGGCATCGGTTCGGACCTTGCCATCAACCTTGATCAGACGTTGCATGACAATAGCCTTGGTCTCGCGCGAGTTGAGCGCGTACTTTAGACGGTTTCGGATGAAGACAATGAGAGGCATGCAGTCGCGAAGCTTGTGAGGACCGGGGGATGGACGAGGAGCATAGGCACCAGACAATTTGTCCAGAAGCCAATGCGATGGCGCGCTCAAGCGCTTCTGGTGCTTCTTTCTGCATAGAGATTGAAATTAGCAGGCTTCCAACAGATGAACAAGTATGTAGGAGGCTGGGAACAAGATATCGCAGGTATTGAATGTCCTTGTCAAGGTCAAACATTCTTGGAGGGCGAAAATCAACATATCGCACTCCTGTGAACCGTTTGCCGACCTGAAAACTTGATACGATACCTCCGGGTCAGAGGAATAGAATGAAAGAGGAGACAAACGGTCCGCGTCCCATGGTTTATTATTTCTACCTGCTTGTGAAGGCTGGCTCGGGATCTGCACGCAGAATTGGTGTTGAGGAGATTGAAGGTGCGAAAGTTTCGCGAAAGATTGTATATATAAAAGTGCGATTCCACCTGGTTAGAGCTAGTCCATTTTGGGTAGTATAGGCGACAGCCCGACATAATCACGTGAACTTCCGGGTCCAGGTCCACCAGGGCCAGTCCTGTCAGAGACCGACCATCTTACCTGCCTGGGTAGGTATTGGAGAAGGGAGTTTTATCTTGTCTGGTCTGGGGCATTTTAAAGGTCTTTAGGAGGACTTGGTTCGTTTGGTTGATTGCAATCCTTATACAAGCCCTCCAAAAAAAACAGTATTTACACACCACACCCATAGAATGGAACTTCGATAAAGCTTTTACGCCTTTACACGCACGGTATCATGATACTTGTGGGTACTTTGACTTTTATTCGTCTTTTAATCAGATTCCCTAATGAAAGGCTCCGTTGGATATATAAAAGACTTTTAAAGATGGCTCATTACTGTCGTTGCTCAAATATACCCCTTCAGTACTGCAGCCTCCGCGTTCAATATCGAAGATCCAGCAGCTCCAATGACAGCTATTACAAGTTAGTACTGCCGCAAAGCAGAGCTCAAAAGAAGACTTACTATTGTGACTTAAAGCAACAAATTTTAAATCAAATATTCCACTCTCATCCTCTCTCACCCGCCCAACGCTCACAGTGTACCCATTTTGAGTATTCCTGTCGAGTCGTGGCTGCGGTCTATCAGGTTCTTCCATCACCAGTATGGAAGGCTCTGGGGCCGAAGGACATCCCAATGTCTGTGCTTCGCTCATATAACTGCTAAGAGCCTTTTTGACAGCTTCTGCAGAAGGCTTAGGACCGTTCCTGTTCTTGAATCTCAAAGAAACACAGGCAGTATGACCATCTAGGACCGGCACCCTATTGCAAGCCGCGGATATTTTCAAGTCAGACTGGTTGTGAAACCCAGAGACCTCGCTGTTGACCGTTCCTAGAATCTTCTGCGCCTCGGTCTCCAGCTTGTCTTCCTCTCCTGATATAAAGGGAACAACATTATCCAGAATATCCATGCTGCTGACTCCAGGGTATCCAGCACCAGAAACAGCCTGCAGTGTAACTACGCTAACTTGGTCTACTTCTCCAAACTCCTTCTGTATGGCAGCAAAGGGAATGACAATTCCAATAACAGCACAATTCGAGTTGCAAACCAGGAAGCCCTTCTTCAGGCCATATTGTTTCCGCTGGTGGGGTATAACGTCGAAGTGAGACAGATTGACCGTAGGCACGACCAGGGGGACGAGTGGATCTTTGCGATAGTTTTTGGCGTTCGAAAATACGGCCAGTTCAGCTTTGAGGAACTCCATCTCTGTAATGAGTCAGTATCTGTATATCTTCCACCCACAGCTGTTCTTACCGATATCACCAGCGACATCCGCATCTAGTCCACTGAAAACAATATCACAATCCGCAAATTCGCTAGCTTTGCACTCCTTGACAACCAATTCCGCCACATGGTTGCCCATGGGCGATGCTTGCTTCCATTTCACAGCATCTTTGTATTTTTTGCCTGCTGACCGCGACGAGGCTCCCAGAGCATGGAGAGTGAAATGCGGATGCTGCGCAAGAAGTAATATGAACCGCTGGCCCACGGAACCAGTGCAGCCAAGAACACCTGGGAGCAATCAGCACCATTCATGAATGTATGGCGGGGTCAATAGCCTTCGACCTCAAGGCTTCAAAGGTAGGTCAATTGATTTTCATAGCGTACTTACCACACTTTTTGGAAGGAAATCGAGAAGGCATTTGGCGACAGTTGAATTGAACAGAAGTCAAAGCAGAGAGAATGGAGTTGTGCGTTAAGTGTGAAGATTGTTGAATACTGTGGAGTCACAAAAAATACAATCAGGGCCCGCCGCTATCGGTCAAACCACGGCGGGGCAGAGTGGTGAATCCCCCTCCCCCTCCCGAAATAACCCAGGGACTGTTCTACTATGGAGTACTCCTAGTGCTCCGTATACCTCAATTCTTCTCGTAAAAGCAATCAAACTTTACTGCTAGATATACAACCTTTGCCTCAATTTCTAAAAGTAACAAAATTACATATGATTCTATAGATATACAGCTATCAACACCCATCATCCATCTAATTGTTATACACCGACAACCACCCACGCCCCAAATTCTTCAATATTCATCGCGAACCGGTATAAACCACTCATCTTTCCGACTGCTAACCGCCTGCTTGGCCTGCACCATAGCGAGAAGCATTTCATTATGCGGACATGCAATACCCAACTCCATCGCCCGGCTAATTAAATAGCCGTTGTAGAACTCGACACCGGTTTTTCTGCCAGCCTTGACGAGCTGCTGCATTGTAGTTGTGTTCCCGCGAGTGCTCTTAATTGCCGACATAACGGTTTGCTCGAGTGTCTTGACGCTGAAGCGACGGTTAATCCTAGCAACACGAGATATTTCAGGAAGAGACCGCAAGATCAAAGACGTTTCTTGCAAGACAAGCCGCATTGTCCGTTTCATGTTGTAGTTGTTGAGCAGCTGGTCATTGGGGCAATCGTACAGCACAGACAATGGGCCCAAGACGGAATTAACAGCAAGTTTTTCAAGCTGCTTGACGTGAAAATCAGGGCGACTCCGGGCATTCGCCCTGAGTTCGGGAGATCTGGTTAATGTCCGCAACAAATAGACAAATGGCCCCCAGCTGTTATCCAGTCTTCGAATCAAGGGTTCTTCCTGGGGAACGCTTAGAAACTGGTCTTGTCGCTTTGTCGCCCGCATGAGGACACTGAGAGACGTATTCCCGGCCTCCCTCTCTATCACAGTAAAAGCTCTCTCCGTTGGGGTCAGTTTGTGAGATATGTGCCCAAGGGCATAATGAGGTCTCCTCATCGGGTCAGGGAAGAGGGTAGAGTTAATTTGATCGATGATACCCATGCCATCCTGCAAGAAGCAAATGGATGTCCAAGGTCGAATGCGGTGCACGATCGCAGCTAGGGCCGGCAGAGTGGCGAACCCATCCGTGGTAACAACCAAATTGTGTATGAGACTCTCGTTTTGGGCGTACCGTCGTCTCGGGATATGTCCTTGAAATCCTCTACTCTCATAGTCTCCTGAGAATTCGACTTCAATCCCAGATTGGACACTGAGCTTTCCTTGTCGCAGGACTCTAATCGCAGCGCCCTCCTGGTTCCACCGCCTCATGAGGTCATGGGTATGAAGCAACAAAGTGACCGGTGGCGCATGTGGGAGTCCGGCAAGTGAGTGGGCGATATATTTTCCATGACGAGTAGCACCGAGGACATGTATGGTAGTAGATGTTTCCTGTTCCTGCTCTAGGCGATGTGCAATAGCGGAATTGTTCGCTGCAAGTTCAATAGCAGGATCCGGAACAGCAAACATATCCAGCTCTGTAGGGGAATCGGCTGGTGTTGCATGCTCTTCAATAACAGGATCCGAAACAGGAAATATATCCAACTCTGTGGAGGAATCGGCTGGTGTTGCATGCTCTTCAATAACGGGATCCGAAACAGGAAGCATATCCAGCTCTGTGGAGGAATCGGCGGGGGTGGCGGTTTGATCTTCTGGAATGTCCTTGTGCTCCTCAGCTTCCTTCTGTAGAGGCTCACCGCCGCTTTTTTCCTCCATAGATGAACCTAACATGTCTTCAATGGCTAGTTCTCTTCTTTTGATGCCTGGTCTTTTTAAACGCTCAGGAAGGCCTTCTCTTATTAAGCGTTCCGGAAACCCGTCTATAAACGGTATATCTTGCGACGCATCGTATATTCTTCTCTCCACAGCTCCTGTGTTATATTCCCTATGGTGTCCCGTGCGGCTTCCGATTGAGCTACAAAGTCTGAGATTGCCGCGACCACACTGATGGTGTTTCCGCCGCGGCCACCAATATGTTCTAGGATGCGTCGACATGCATCCGATGACCACCCGGCCATCATAAAGGTTATTGCAGCGCCATTGAAGGTTACGAGGTATTCTAGGAAACACCCGCAACAGCGGACGGCCGCAAATTTGAAGAGACAGGATGAACGATTATCGGCAGTTATTGGAGTCGATTCATGGCACAGTAGTCCAGGCGACTCGCTCTGGTTGGGTGGAGAGTGTGCGCCGGCCGAGGGGTGTCTATGTGAACATGGAGGTAGAGGGCGACAAAGGATGGTAAAGTGAAGTAAAGATAAGGAGGCGAGGAGTCGAGAGTTGTAGCGTGGTTCGTGAAGGTCGTCGGGTCGTCGTCGTATAATACAGGTCTCGAGATGATGATGATGCAACACAAGGGTCGGATCGCCAGAGAGAAGGTGGGTGGAGGAAGAGGAGGAGGATGATGATGAGAGAATATCGTGGAAAATGCAAGACGTCAATGATAGATTGCAAATTCAGAGATTGTCGTTGGGTTAGGATTGACCTCTGAAGACGGACGGCGACGGACGGGACGGACAATAATGAAAGAAAAAAAAAGCAGGGTTTCGATGATCCTTGCAAAATGCACAAGGTCAATATCCCTGCACGCGTCTCAGCCCAGCGGCCGCATCATCAAAAAAGTTAAGGTAAGGTACAGTGCAGCAGTACGACTTTTGTTTGAAGGTTCAGTTCGTTCCCAAGACAAGAAAGCAACAAGCAAGGCTATTCATCACCTTGCACCCACCAGAACAACACCGCCGTAATGGACTCCTCAAAGGTCTTGTCTCTCCTGGACCAGTTGGATGACGAGGTCGATGATCTGGAAGAAGCTCTCGCCCCGCTGCTCAAGGCGGCTCTGGCAGAAACATCTTCAAAGCTCCCCTTGCTAGACAAGGCCAAGCTCTATACCCTCGTCACCTACGCCATCGAGTCTCTACTGTTTTGTGCGTTTCACACCTCTACATGATCTGCTTTTCTAACTGGCATGCACGCTAGCATATCTACGACTCCATGGCATTAAGGCGCGCGAACATCCTGTCTTTACCGAACTCACCAGAGTCAAGCAATATTTTGATAAGATCAAGATGACTGAAACGCCTCCCTCCACTACGAGAACGAAGACCATTGACAAAACGGTTGCAAAAAGATTCCTGGAACCGGATCTGGTGTGTTTTTACCTCTGCTTTCTATGAATCTCCAACCTTCCTTGAGCTTAAGCCTGAACCCTCATTCCACGTCCTGTCGCTTCTTATTCTGCTCTTGTTATACCTGTGCTGACGTCCCGCAGGCCGCTTCCAAGAAAGACGCCCTGTTAGCAGCAGAGCTAAAGGCCAAAGAAAAAGTTAGAGCCCATATCAAGTTCGAGGAATTGAACAAACAGATCGAAGAGAGACAGAACGCGAAAAAGCGAAAGTCTGATGGGGTAGAGGGAAAGAATGAGGAAGAGGGAGAGGCTGCTGAAGAATCATCCGATTCAGACTCGGATTCCTCTACGGAAAGCGTCAATCAAGCTCCTGTTCCTCGGAAGAGCAGGTCGAGGAAGAAGCGCAAGGTGGGTAAGGGTCAGGACTCACTTATAGCAGAGGATGGATCTACTTCTACTGGAAAGCCCAAGAAGAAGGACACAAAGAAGGAAAAGAAGAAAAGTAAGGAAAAGAGGACCAAGAAAGACAAGGGGAAATGATAATTGTCACGAAGCACATGACTTGACGATATAGGGCGTTGCTTGGTAGCATGGCGTTATAGACAATAATGTCTGGGGGTGAGAGAGAGAGCATATTTGACATTGGCGTTGAAATAAGGTTATTATTGAGGATTTCGAGAGGACAGACCTGCTTTCTATCAACATATTGTGATAAAACTACTTTTAAGGACTGAGTGAAAAGAACAGTAAAGGAGGAGGGCCCCTGTTTTGCCTCGGGATGTTATTCCGTTATTCCGACCATCCCCACCCCATCCATTGCCATCCGCTAAAAAGTCGCCGCTAGTGCCGAGAGGAGCTTCCATGTTGACTGGCGGTATTTCTCTTCTCCATCTCCAACTTTGAGTAATCTTCCACACCAACACTCTCCAGAACCATCCAAACCCAAGCCTTAAATCCCACACTATTCAGCATGGCTCGTCAAGGAAGATCAGGAGGTGGCCGAGCTCCCTCTCGCCCAACCGTCGCCCCTAAAAGACCAGCAGCCCCTGCTCCGCAACAGACTCGCCCTGCGACCACCGCAGCCCATCCACCAGCGCAACAGGCTCCTCCCCCGGCGGCGCAACAGGGCTCTGCCGGCCCAGGTCTTTTCGGTCAGATGGCTAGCACTGCAGCGTGAGTAGAAAAATGCACAATCCCACACCGTCGGATATCACTAACGAAATGCCAGAGGTGTTGCCGTCGGATCCTCAATTGGCCACGCAATCGGAGGTTTCTTTGGTGGAGGGTCAAGCCAGCCAGCTGAACAGCAAGCAGACAACGGTGCCGTAGCTTCTCAGAACGGACAGGCAGCTCAGAACAATTGGGGTGCGAAAAGCTGTGACGTGGACGCGCAGCAGTTCACAAAGTGCATGAATGAGAACCAGGGCGACTTGCAGACATGCAGTTGGTATTTGGAACAGTTGGTATGTTATCTTCCAATGTTTACATGGAGAATTCCTAACTCCGAGTCTAGAAAGCTTGCCAGAGCGCTGCCAGCCAATACTAGGATCGTCCAACACCGTTCTGAAGCGCATAGCGAGAGGATTGCATTACCGGGTGGGATAAAGTGTAAACTAGCTTTCAATCAAGAGACAATACCGCTCTTTCGTAACTATACCTACTTCTTTCCCACATACATGGAATATCAAAGAATCCTTCACTGTTCTATCTTCCCCCGAGATCTCTCTCGTCTCCCTCGAAGCTGCCCTTTCAGAAACCCCCCAAAAACCTTGTACCTGCCTCCAAGCTGTTTCTTCTCACCCACCATATCGTCAAACATCTGTCCTTATCCCGGCGTCTAGCTCTCGTACTTTCCATACTTTTTAGCCCTAAAACTCCCCTGCATCAAGCCACGCATTAGTAAGTAATTGCTCTACCGATCCAACAGAAAAGAACTCAGTCCGGTTATATACCACAGGAAAACCCTTTTCCTATGCAACCCGGTCAACTACCATTCCTCGGATCATGCTATCGCTCGTCGGCACATTAAACATGACTTCTCCCTGTCTTCACCGCTTCGCCCAGCTCTTCACAGCTGCCATTGGATCCTCTAGCAAGAAAAGAGCTGAAGCACAAGTGACAGCATCAAAACCCTTCAGAGCATGTGTTTCATCAACCCCGCCAATGGAGCTGATATCGTGTTGGAGGACCGTCAAATCCAAGCCGAGGTTTTCGGCTTTCGACCTCGCTATGGAAAGACTGACACCACGATGTCAACACTTACCACGGTTCCAGAGGGACCTACGGCTTGTTTCGCCAGAATGGCAATGACTCCAGTACTACATTTTAGATCTAGAACATTGTCACCAGGCTTGAGAGACGTCTCCTTCATGTAGTCTGCTGCTTAGCTAGGATTGAAGCGTACTTCTTGGTCGGGGGTTGGAGCACGGTTATCGTGTATAGACTGGATGGTTTCGAGTCGGTTGGTCTGGACATGACGAGTCTTACAAGCAAGATAGATAGAGCAGGCCTGCTGTTTCCTCGGTGATACCGTATTAGTTAGGATATAAGACCTGGTCTACTAACTTTCCCGAGGGGGTAGACCTTAGATGACATGGTCTTATTTATAATGTGCCAGCTGGCGTGGGACATTGAAAATCAACTATATGGTCTTCTGCTGGGGTCTTATTTATAATGTGCCAGCTGGCGTGGGACATTAAAAATCAACCATATGGTCTTCTGCTGGGGACTGGTCTTATATCCTAACTAATACGGTATGTAATGAAGGTCGCGGAAAAGGACTTTTATATGTGATTACACGAAGTTACCAGAAACACTTATCTCAAAAAAACTTTCGTTGCCTTGGTGGAGTTTATTGCATTAAGAAGAGACTCAGCGTCCGAGGACCTCAAATAAAAGCCCTAATTAAAATGATCTTAGAACTGCCTTTGGGTCATTTCTACTGTTGTGGTTGTGGTGTAAAATTGGTGCGCGTCTCACTAGCGCGAAAAAGCGCTGATCACCGTTACTGTACGACAAGGCTGCCCCTCATGACCAGACTTTCACGAAGCCGTTTGCGTGATAAGCAACACACAACACATAAATCATGGAAGACGACGATTTGGCACAGGTATACATGCCTGCGTTCAACAACAGGATGTGAGCTAACGAGAGCGCTTTAGATCAGAAAGGCTCGACTCGAGCAGCTCAAGTCCCAAGGGGGAGGGGGAGGTGGTGGGGCGGGAAGCAGCGGCGGCGGACAGGAAGACAGACAGTAAGTCACCCGTATACTCCTCCTTTAAGGAATTTGCACTGATATGATCCAAGGCAACAAGAAGGCAAGCGTTTTCCCTAATCCCGAAGCACGAAATCTGACTTGTGCCCAGCCGAAGCACGTCAGTCGATTTTGAGCCAAATTCTCGAGCCAGAAGCGGCAGATCGTTTAGGGCGTATACGAATGGTTAAAGAATCTAGGGCTGCAGATGTAGAGAACAGGTTAATTACACTGGCAAGGTCGGGGCAGCTACGAGCAAAGGTCACCGAAGAGCAGTTGAAGGAGTTGCTCAATGCAGTCGCGGAGAAGAAAGAAGAGGAGAAGATTGTTGTTAGCAGGAGGAAGGGTGGATGGGATGACGACGACGATTTGCTTGACCTATAAGCACTGCGTAACGGCGTTCGGGATGGAGGAACAAGAAAAAGGTCCTTATTGCGTTGGGTTTGTGAAGTGGAATTTGGAGTCTTTCTATGGCGCGCAGCTCTATGGTATCTCCCCCAAAAAGCATCTCAATTGATACCCAGGCTGTCACCAGATCGTTCCTTCGCCTCCTTCTCTGCCTTTCTCCTGGCCCGGTCTTTCTTCCTGATATCCCTCAGGTCAACTGGCTTCTCGATACACAGCTCGTTCCTTAATTCATCAACGTCCCTTTCCAGTTGTTCCTCCCAGTAAACATTTATGACATCTTTGCTCCTCAGTCCATTACTAATGGCCCAAGGAAGGTAGATAGTAAAGAATCTCTGCCTCTCCACGGGCTTCAGTCTAGTTACAGCAAACATACTTAAACCCGTCATTGGAAGGAGGGTATTGGCGAATTCGAAGGCTTTCAAGGCAACCTCGCCCTCAACCATGACGGGAAGTCCCGTCAAAGCATGATAGAAGTCATGGCATTCCCGATACCTCTGCATCACATACGCACACTCCTCATCATCGATATACTTGACACTGTTCCGGGTATCAGGTGAAACTCCTTCGCGATCCAGCCAATCTGCATATGCCCGCCCAACGGTATTAGCAGGCAGCCCGCGCAGGTATTCCATGGACATTGTCTTCGAGGAGATGCGCGGACGGTCACGAAGAATACGTCGACCTGTTGGTGACGCCAGCATTGCATCCCGCAGGCGGTAGATGAAGTATGGCGTAGCAGTTGCTTCACCCAGTGCTGCTATCAGGTCTGCATATATGGTCAGCGAGGAAGAGGGGGTTTCTTGAAGTGCGGTGTTGAATACCTCCTCGCCGGGGATTGAGCCATGACATGACTGCAGAGCCTACAGCGAGCCCGGCTCTCTCCACCCTTGTAAGAGGAACATGACCTTCGTAGTTGGGAGGGGGTCGATTGAGGACGCCGAAGCTTCGAGAGTTCAGAGAGATTGTGCAGGCTGTGAGCAACTCGGTGGGAAGACGGGATCTCAATGGCGACTGTCGCAAGAAAAGGGCCATTTCTGATTTCTATCGTACTGTAGGTAGAGACATCAATTGGTGTGTTTATAAATAAAAGTAGGAGGGAGCATCTTTCTGCTTGCAACTTGAGGGATCAGCCCAGAAGTCGTACAATACTGTACTCGTATACTTGTAGAGCTCGGATGCCACGCGGAATGTTCCGCTTTTGGCGTCCATTGCAATCATTGGTACTTTACACCAGTATGTAATGTTCTCAGTCAATATCAGAATAATAATAAAATAATGGAATCAGAGGTTAGAGATAAAACATGACTGCTAACACTTACAAGTTCAACAATACCATACATTCTTTCATCCTTTCGGGACCTCCTTGACAACCTCAAAATATCCGATCCCACGACCATCTGTTACACAACGCACCCCTCGTTCAAATACCACCACCACCTTCTCTCTCCTTCCTATTAGACCTTGTCCGTGAAATATAGGACATGGACGCCCACCGGAAATTTACGCAATGGGTGCTCACTCAAAACGTCGAGATCAATGGCGTTGCACCACACAGATTTCCTGGCAAAGGACTAGGGATAGTCGCAGAGAAAGACCTCAAGGTACGACAAAGTTTCATCTATCTGTCGCCCTTTTGTTTTGGAGGCAGTTCGTTTCATATGTATTCCAGCTCGAATTCTACGTTGCAACTAAAGTATTTTCAGAATCGGGGCTCACTTCTAGGCCTACTGTATCCCTGTCCCTTTTGCCGAGTCCAATTTTAGCATTTCCCTCCCACTCCCCCCTTTCACTTGCTCGTTTTTCCACCATCCGAATACCTTGTTGAAGGCCACCTAATGAATCTTGGTGTATTTAGCATTTCTTTATTGCTGGCTAATTTAGATTGCTATAAATGCCAGTTACTAAGGCCAAGAACATTGGTGTCTCTTTCTTTTTTTGGAGTGTTGGCATATGCAATATTGTAATATTCTTTGTCCAATCATCGCGTGGGAATACTCAGTTGAGGAGTCCGGTTCAAAGTTTGCAATATTCTATTCGTCACTCTTCTTACTCGCTACAATGAATGATCTTTCTTATTGGATGGTTGCTAAAAATCCTGACAGGTGGGAGAAACATTAGTCAAAGTTCCCATTGCTGCTCTCAGGACCGTACATACGGTCCCAAAGTCTATCTCGAGCAAAATTGGAGCCATCACCGTACATGGCCTCTTAGCTGCAGAACTTTCTCTCGACACCAGCCCCACTTATGCTTGTTGGCAGAAAGTTCTCCCGACTCAAGAGGATTTCGCAGAGTCGATGCCCTTGTTATGGAATATGAAATTGCAGCGTCTCCTCCCGGAAGCAGCACAAGCTCTCCTAGAGAACCAAAAGAAAAAGCTGTCTTTAGACTGGGTAGCCGTTTCAAAGGCTTTTCCAGAACTGGAATACGAAAAGTATCTTTACAATTGGCTTGTAGTTAACACAAGGACGTTTTACTTCCTTGATCCGAAAAAGACGAAGAAGCAACCTACTCCTGATGATTGTATGGTCAGTACAGACCCCATTCTCCAAGTACTTCGTTAATTGGCATATGGGATATCATAATATTCCAGTTCAAATGAGCAATTGTGGGATTCCAAAAGAGCACCGGGTTCTAGTACTTCCAGACAACATCACCTAGCACTTGACTAGGACAGAGTTGCCGGCGACTCCCTCCTGAGCCTTGAAATTGCTCATCTGAAGTGAAAATATTATGATATCTTCCATGCCACTTATTGTAATAGACCAAGAAACCTGACACCTATCCGCTAGGCCTTGAACCCCTTCGCAGATTACTTTAATCACTCCTCTAATGGCTGCAATGTCTCGTTCAGTGCCAAAGCCTATCACATCAGCACCTGTACCCCTATAAAAAAGGGGTCCGAAATCCACATCAGCTACGGAATGCACAGCAACGACTTCCTGCTTGCCGAGTATGGATTCATCTTCCCCGAAAACGCTTCGGACCAAGTCTCGCTTGACCAATTCATCCTGCCACTCTTCTCCAACAAACAGAAGGATGACTTGGAAGCGGCGGGCTTTCTGGGGAAATATGCCCTAGACATAAATGGTGTCTGTTATCGAACAGAAATAGCATTGCGAATTCTATGTCTTTCACCGAAGAAATGGCATAGGATTATCGATGGGTTAGATGATTGGGAGTCGATTCAAGCGACTGTGGATCAGTTGTTGATCAAGGTGTTGTTGGAGTTTAACAGTCACGTTTCAGATATGCTTGTAAAGGTATCGAAAATCGATTCTGAGCTTGCTGGCCAGGAGACCTTGAGCGAGCGCTGGGAGCAAATCCGCCTGCTTCTGCAGACCACTATTGATAGAATACACAATGAGAGCTCCGCAGCTTCATAATAAAAGCAAAAACCACCCCAGTGAGAATATGTGTGTCCAAGTCACCATATGGACCCTATTGCATAATAAGAAAACCCCGCAAGTTTTTGATCCGATCCGTTTCTTTCATCATCCCCATTCGGCCACGAAAGCAACTTACTATCCCAGTTGCTACTGCAGGGTCAATGGAGTCCTACAATCCTTCAACGCTCTACTGCCTTTTTGACGGGCCGTAAGTATATCAAGAAAGGCGATAGGAGCACGCCTGATTAACAGCCATTAAAACCACAGACTTAAGCTTCGTGCCCCCCCAACATTCGTAGGGCTGCTGTTGAGAGCCCTGCGCTGACTGGGAAGTAACGCTCTGTCATCGTGGAAGCTCTTTTCTCTGCTGGGTGGCTGACCATCCGAATCCTCCGAATTTACGAGACCTTGCATACGCGGAAGAGTCTTTGAAACGTAGTTTGGTAGGCGGTTTTCTTTGTCATACTCCAGGTCAAGTAGCTCGGGCGGGAAGCCGTCATACGAGACCGGGGATTTGAAGGCTCTGTCTTCCTGACCACCGCTCGGAAATAGCCTCTCGCCCTGAGTACTAGCTTCTGACTTCAGTGTTTCGCCAAGATGACCGCTAGTTTCTTCAGCGTACCAGGAACTTGAGGATATAGTATCGCTTGTACTTACCCATTGGCTCTCACGGGCAGCTTGCAAGGTGTTGCTAGCGTTGTCGGCACCAAGGCAAGAGGCATCACCGAGGCAGTGCGATCTCATGGCTTTGTTTGGATCTGTAATCGGGCTCTGAGCTGCTACCTTTGGTGACGTGAGCATCACTGGGTGTCCATGATCCTCTGCAGTGTCCACCATTCTTTCGTAGCTAGAATAATTGTGTCTTGAGAATGGAGTGACTCGGCGAAGGCTATTGGGGATCCTCGGCGCAGCACTGACACGTCTCAATATTGGCGTCAGGCCAACTGATGTGGAGGTCGAGTCGGCTTTGCGAGAAGGCAGGCTGTACGTTCCAGCGTTGACATCGACATGCGGGCTATCAACCTTGGCTGGAGAGCAAGTGCGTAGCTGCACGACATCATTCGACATCAACACCATACCGTTTCCACAAGAGGAACCAGATTCGTGGAAGCCACCTCGACTATTCTGCGTGTAAGAGCTATGGTCATCGTTGGCCCCATCCACAGCAGCTACCGGCACATTCTTAGATACATTACGCCTTCGCACGGTAGCTGGCAGCACGGTGTCTCGCAAGGAGCTCGGAGCTCTGTCAGCAGGGATGCTTTTGACATAGTCCCGCGCTTTTCGTAATTTATTCCTGGCATGCTTAGACTTTGGCGAGTAGACGTATTGTGGCCGGACCAAAGTCGAATTTGGAGCGCCATCGCCCAATTTCTTGGTCTTGGTCAGCGGCAATTGCAATTGAGGACCACGGTCAAAGTAATCTTTCTCGTCCCGGCTAGTTTTCTGGAGAATTGTATCAATGATATCTTCAAAGGTAACAATGCCAATAGGCTTAGGAGACCTAATGCCAATAACTTTGTCGTCGCAATCTTCAATATTTGCTTTAGCAGCTTCAAGAGTATCCGTTACCCAGTCGCCACTGTTACCAATTCGCAACGTGGGTTGAGCTTGGCTTGTGCTTCTAGCAGTCCATCTTGCTACTGTGCCCCCCGGCGAGTCGTCGAGCTTGGCGTTGAGGTAGTTCGCAGATGTGTGTGCCACGACAATGGCCATTCTGCAAGCTGTTAGGGTTTGTCATAGAAACTGCGGACGCTAGATTACCTTGACATTCCAAGCTGGAACAAGTCCAAAAGCTCATACACGGACATACTATCTCGTACGATTGGAATTGGATACAGAGGCAAGTCTTTGACATGAAAAACGGTGCCACCATCTTTGGGGTTTTTCAAATCGATGCCAACTAGGTTCTGTAGGGTACTATTAGCAAATAACCTTTTCTTCAAGACCTCGGCGAATATCAATGGTGTTCTACTTCCTCGATTCTTCGATGCGGACGAGAATTGTTCGATCGGGTAAGAAGAGGAGGCCATGGCGGGCGCCTAGGACTTGTGCATTGCAATGCAGAACGGGTGCACAAGTGAGAAACTCTTACCTTGACGTGTAGAAAGCCGAAAATTTTAGTCCCTTCCCAAATCTCAGACTCAGCAGCCTTCCCTTCGCTTTTTCCAATGACAGGAATTCTACTGTAGGACCAGCTTTTGATTTTGTCGATGAACTCCTGATTGATCGCTTCGTTGATGTCGATTGTTTTGACAGCCCACCATTTGACTATCATCCCTTGAACAATCGAGAATTCGGCTTTTTCGACGTCCTGCTCGTCCCCATTAGAAGGTTGCTCTGGAACATCAACAACGCGATCGATTCGACGCCCATCAAGGTTCAATGCACCCAATACTACACCTATAGTCAAGATCGGGGAGTTAGTATTGCAGGGTATGGTAAACCTTGGGAGTCGATAATCCTCCACCGGAAATGAGACAATAATCCAGGAGTATTCAATTCATGACACATTTCCAGAGTGAACTACTCCTGAGCTGTTCGAAGTGGGAGATATTCCTCTGGATAGGTTACTTACGGGTGGCATGAGGACCCAGTCCACCGTCAGGATTATGCTCCGACCTCTCCAGGGTTTTAACGAGGGTAGCCAATTGGTCGTTCGTAAGATCCCCGTATAAGTTTTTATGGGCACCAAAGAGGTAGTCGAGTAGTAAGGCGAGAGGATAGCTGACAATTCCCGTAAGCCACATGCAAATCACCATGAGAGGCCAGCAGTAGTAACCCCAGGCGATTGCGTGTTGAGGGACAATGTATTGTGGGAGGATTTCAGCAAAGATGCCCATCGAAATGGTGGATACAAGAATTGGTATTATTGGATTGATGCCGCCAGGGCAAAGACCCTCGATAACAATAGGGAGGGATTCGCCGGAAGCTACAGAGCATATAATTAAAGAGCCTAAATGTCTCAGTCAGTTACAAACATTATATTCATAGTAACGCAAGGGTCCTTACACAACAGCCAAGTTCCATTTCGTTTCATTTTCTTGACCTTGGTCGCCCGTTTCCTGCGATATCGTTAGGCGATTGATGCAGGAAGTGCAAGGCAACATACCTTTCCTTTGCCGTTCCAGCAACGCTCCTTAAGTGCAACCATGTAGGATCAAGGCCGCAGATCGCTAGGGTGAGCCCTGCTAGCAAAGCAGACACAAGTAAGAGGGAGAAGGCGACGGCGAGCATTCCGTACCAAGCCAGCCCCTTCCATGTGGATGACTGCACCCATTGTCCCATAATTTCTGAATCTCAGTGAGACAATATAAATGAGGGGGCTTGCTTGCCGCTCGGCTGAGGATTCTCGTAGAGCCTATCGATGCCTAGGTACTTTAGAGATGGTGTGCTAATCAAAAGTTGACTTAATATCTCGAAGGTGATGTGAAAAATCACAGGTAGGAATGCCGAGAAAAGCAGGTAGAGAGGTCGCTATATTTGGCAAGTGGCTCCTTCCTCGACTTCTTCCACAAACGCTAGGCGAAACTTATAACTTTGCCTTCAAGCCCTCCATGTGAGGACATAACGGAATGACGTAGAAAAAAGTTAAAGCTGACAAGTCTCTGACCCTGAAACACCATATATTGTACATTAATCGGCAGAACTACAAATATCAAGGCATCATTTTGGCCATCTCAATTCCGAGTTAGCAACCCAACGCCCCGAATTCGTCCCACCCAATGCTTTGAAGTTCACCTCTACCTAAAAACCCATGCTTGAACTACGTAGAAGATGCCATACGTAGGAAGCGTAATGCTATGTTCAAGAACCTCACTCGGGTCTTGGGCGTTTGGCTCCATGAGGATTTTGCCAGTCACCTCCGGCAGCCTGGTTCTGTGGGAAAAACGCTGGGTTGAAGTGCGGTTGCATGCCGTTGAAACCACCTCCACCTATTTTGATACTGATCAGCTTCAAGTCCCTATGTATAAAGTGTCGACAATCCTCCCATCAGACGGGAGTAGTCAAAGGTTGCTCCCCATTCGTGGTTTGACCTCGGTCGCGCATACAGACCAAACTCATGGGATGAAATATGGGATATAATCATACCTGGCATACCTCCACCCATCTGTCCCATGTTCATTGGCATTGCACCCATACCTCCAGGCATACCTCCCATCGGCATTCCACCCATAGGCATACCTCCCATCATACCGTTCCCCATGCCACCTCTGCCACCTCGCATCCCATTAGGCCCTCCTCGCATACCTCCCATCATGCCACCACGGTTGTTAAACCCTCCAAACTGGTTACCCATGGAGTTTCCTTGGAAGCCTCCCATGGCAGAGTTGAAACCGCCACCACCCATATTACCCATAGCTGGACCCGAAAAGTTGCGATTGAAGTTGTTCCCGTTCATGTTATTCATACCGCCGCCGCCTCGGGAATTGTAACCAGGCGTTCGTCCACGGAAGTTGCCACCAAAGTTGCCATTTTGATTACCTCTGTCATTGTTGTACCCTCCCGATGGAGCTCGATTTGTTTGGTTGTCTTTGCCAGCGCGCATTGGAGCATCTTTCGGCAAGGTTCGGAATAAGTTATTATTCGGATTCGAATAAACCACTGTTTGCTTCTTTGAATACTGTTGCCCCTCACCAAAGGCATCAATTTTATGCTTCGCAGCGGTAGCTGCTTGTTGGGAAGTGAACTCGACATAAGCTTGGCTAAAAGTACGTCAGCAAGTCATCGCATAAGAAGCGTATCAATTGCCAGTACCCTTTGCTTTTTCCGTTAACTTTGTGTTCAGAGAAGGTGATGTCTTTCAATTCGTCTTCGACCTGAGCCTGGTTGACCCAGCCGCGAATATCATCGTCGGTATTCCACCAGTGGAGTTCGGATATTAGCAGAGCTGTTGTGGCCAATGGATCTATGGGCCGGTCATCAGATCCCTCCTTGCGCTTTACACCTTGTTGCTGGGGGGCTTGCTTAGGGATGCTAAGGGCTCCTGCTCCGGATTCATCTGTGCTCTTGATCTTCTGCTGCTCGTTCATTTTACTGTCCTCGTCATTGGCAACCTTGATATCGACATATTCATCATCTTGCGTCTCTTCGTGCTTTACCCCGTTCGTCTCAGTATGTCCATTGGTAGCCTCAACACCGTCAATCTTCACATCACCTTCTTCGTCCTTTTTGAACGAGCCATCCTGCTCAGTACTGGCATCACCATAGATGTCGATGTCGAATTCGTCGGTATCGGGCATTTTGTCTGCCAAGAACAAGAAGTTCCTTTTAGTTTGAAAAATATCCTCGGATTGAAGAGATCTATTGCCTTAATACACCTTGAAATGAGATTGAGCAACAGTAAACGGTTTCTGTAGGAATATGAGAACAAGATCAGCGCGTGAAAATCCTCATCCAGCCCTGCGCCGATATCTGCACACGCAGGCGCGGTATAGATCTGAGATACATAGGGCAGAATACAAAATACGTACTCCTTCAACGGCCAAGACTGCGCTTCATAAACCGGAGCCAAATTCTGAAGTCTGATAGCCTTCTGTGGCAGATGCAGACACAATGGAGAGATGGAAGATGAAGCTCTGTGCTTGCAATCTTGGGGAAACACCGGTGCTCGATGCAGGGAAACGTGAAGAGCCAATTGCGGCAGATTGGAAGTGGAAGTACAACAGGTCCGCCCTTTGACAAGTACAAGGGCAAGTAGAAGGTAGAGTAGGGTAGAGTAGAGTAGCACAAGTAGGGAGTGATAAGAAGATCAATGCCAGCTGCTGTTCCTCCCTTTGCAAGCAAGCTTTCCTTTCCCTCCAAGCCTTGCCTTGTCGCGAAATCGCAACTTGAGTAGGCGAAAACGGGCGAATGTCGAGATTTACTTGTATTGGAGTGTATTGGAGCAGTGAGCGAACTGCTAGGATGGTCGCAGAAAAGCCAGCCCTCACTTCACAGATATCCCAGGTTCCTCGCTCTTCAATGCCGTCGGGTCGAGGATGGTGTTGTTGTTAATGGAAGAGGACCAGCTCGATGGCTGCCGAAGGCTTATGCTCGTACACAAGTTAGGCTTAGCGCAAATACTTAGGTACGGTACGGTATACGGTATACTTGTAATGATCATGTGATCAGCGATGTGGCATCTTCGCCTCGCCCAAATTATTTCGGGGCCTTCCCGTCTGCTTCTATCAGCAGCCTCTCCTTCAATCTTTGACTTTGAGACCACCTCACCTTCTTGCACCCTCGGCCGCCTGCCCTCTAATTACCTCCACATAATTCAACTCAGCCTTTACGCTTTTACAGCCGCCTGCACGAACAACAAGACACAATCCCATCCAGTCCCTCCTTTCCAAACTCCTTTCGATTTCAACACCAGAATCGCAAGCATGTCTGACCAAATCCAAGAATTCCTGGACATCCCCAAAGACTTTTTTACAGAAGGAAAACAATTTGTCAACCGGTGCACGAAACGTACGAAAGCCCCGTGTATTCTGCGCATCCCTTGCGCCATCTGCGCCCTTCACACTGAGTACACGACGTCTAGTTTGAGCACTTAAGCTAACTTTTCTCTTCTGTAGCCGATCGACGCGAATTCATCAAGATCTCTCAGGCGGTGGGTGTTGGCTTCCTTGTAATGGGAGCAGTTGGCTTTATCATCAAGCTCAGTAAGGCGTTCCTGCCCCTTTTCCATCCTCGCCCCTTTCGCTCTGTTCCAGTAGCTTACAATGTTTTTAGTACACATTCCGGTGAACAATATTCTGGTGGGAGGCGCATAATTTCTGGAAACTGGTGCAGGGGAATTTGGCTCGTTCAGTTTGAGATGGGCCGAGTGATGGGAGGCAGACATTCAGCCATGCTCCTCTTATGACAGGGCGTTTCCGAGAACATAGGCTGCAAAATGTATTATATTGGGCTGGTTCTGCAGCGGCTTCGGAAGCATAGCAGTGTTTTATGCATTGGGAGAATACAAAATTTCGCCATCTTGGAATTGCCAAGAATACAGATGCCGATCCGATTCAGAACAGTCGACCTTGTTGAACATCATCGAATTGACCGTATTTCGGTGGCACAGAAGAGGAGCTTCTTCGAGTGAAGAGGACTTCCTTCAATGCTGCCAAGGGCCAGTTGCATTCAGTTTGCAGGAGTACTTCCAGCATTCCCAGTCACTTCTTTACAGTATGGGCAAGATTGACCTAGCTGGGTTTTATGACGTATCAATTTACCCCTGCAAGCTCAGTAATCTTACATCCATTTTGTAAAGTTCTCGCTGTTCTTACTGTTTGACAATTTTCAGTTTACAGCCACGAAGCGACCTATATCATGGTCCTGGCAATTTATCCTCGCAATGTGTCTGGAGGTTCATCTTCTACGGACAAGATGTCTGGGAACAGTATCACTTCTACTCTCAGTCTAAAAAGCGTCGCAATATATGGTTGGAAGTTTTGAGGTAATAGGCGGTAATAGTCGGTTAGCCTTCTTTGCTCGCGTTCGCTCACAAGGGAGCAAAGAAGGAAAACCGACTATTATCTAGTATGTCTGTCTATATAAGAAGCATTCAGCCAGCCTTGATTTAATGTAGTTTCCAGCTTTTCGTGGTGTTCTTCAATCATCTCAGATTATAAATCAATCAGCTTCCCTCTGCTTGATAGCCTTTTGCTTTTCTGGTGATTACGGTATGATGTTGGCAGCACGGGAATGTCATCTTCATCAGACCTGAGCCGAGCTAGGCAAGCACTTCGTATATGATGCGACTTCAGCCAGGCGGTCTGGATTTCCGAGATTGTACGCACGAGTAAACCAGTCAGTATTCTGGGGGTCGACACACATGAGGAATAGGCAGCCATTAGTCTCGTACACACGTAAGCACTTACTGGTGGCTCGGACTTCATAATTTATTTATAAAGAGAATGATCTCGAGTCTGAATCTGTACTTGTGAATTATTGGATTGATCCTTCGTCGATAGAGAAAACTGTTGCTCCACCACCCTACACTTTATTCAAAAATGGGTGAACTCGCCCCACGGGCAAGTCATTCAGGAGACGTCAAGATCCTGGAAACTTTCCTCGCTAGCAATCCTTCCGTTGAATATATCCGTTATCAATGGATTGACTATTCAGGCCTTCTAAGCGCTCGTGTCGCTACAAAATCTTTCGCTCTCTCCCTGGGCCGAAAAGATTCATCGTTAACAACCCCGTCACCAATTTTAACTGCGTTAATAATCGACAACTCTGTACAGTTTGAAGACATTGAAGTAGGGCAAGACGAGCTGTTTGCTGACTGGTCAAGTCTCAAAGTCTGCCACTATGCTCCAAAACATGCAATGGTCATGTGCTTTGTCAAAGAAGGAGGACAGAAAGACGGGAAAGACTTTCGCAGGTGTCCTCGTTCTCGACTTCAAGAATTGTGTTCCACGGTGAAGGGAAAACACGATTTAGACTTCCTTGTTGGCATGGAAGTTGAATTTTGTATGTTTGACGAATCCAGTGGAACGCCAAAACCAGTCAATATGGTCGCACATACGTATTCGGCGGCTAGTATCAACAACAATTATCTCCCAATAGTCGAAGAGATCGTTGAGTGTATTCAAAAGGTTGGGATCGAAGTCCGGCAATTCCACTCTGAGGGAGACCCTGGCTTGTTTGAGATCTCGACGCAACCCATGGCCCCCCTTCAGTCAGCTGATGCCCTGGTTTACTGCCACGAAACGATCAGGAACATCTCCCGCAAGCACGGTCTTCATGGTACGGTCTATCCAAAGCCTTTTGAGAAACTGAGTGGAGTTGGCTCTCACATTCATCTATCGATGTCACGCCTGGACAAACAGGAAAACTTCTTAGCAGGTTTGCTGGAAAACTGGAGGGCTTTGGCAGCGTTCTATATGCCCAACTATGACAGCAACCTTCGCGTCAGGCCAGAGGAGCGAGTTTTCTGGAGCCTGCAGAATAGAATTGCAACGCACAGGAAAATCAAGGATGGCCATTGGGAACTTCGAAGTGTAGATGCAACTGCCAATCCGTACCTGGCGATGACAGCCATCTTGACAGCTGGGATCATTGGATTTGAAAAGGAGAAGAGCTTGAACATGAAAGACCCAAAAAAATTGGTCTTCAAAGGCATGGAAGACGATGAAGCGACGGATCTTGGGATTCTACATAAGATGCCAACAAGCTTAAAGGCAGCAATTGACAGCTTGAAACTGGCCGACGAGTTGAAGGATGCATTGGGTCCAGAATTGATTGACAGATACGTGAAGGTCAAGACCAAAGAGGAAGAGAACTTCGGAAAGTTGATTGGGTCCGAGAGGAGGGAATTGTCCATGAGAGTATTCTGAAGCGTCAAGAGCGGGGTGGGGGAGGGGAGCGGTTTCGTTGGGAAATGGTTACGATTGGAGTGATTAGAGTAGATCTAATACCAACGTGATAATGGTCATGGTCATGATAATGATAAAACGTTTGAAGACTAAGTTAGAGGAGACCAGGCCAGGGCAGGAAGATCGCATGAATAGAATAGAATGGTTTATACACGGCGCCACCGTTTGTAAAGCCCGAAAGTGGTCTTAAGTCCGCTATCCGCTTATCGGAAGTACCTGATTGATTACATTTAAGGTAACTTTCGTACGGATTAGTGCATCTGCGGCATCAACTCCAATTCCATATCCACTTATCCCTCAAACAAACATTATATTGTATCTTCACTCTTGCCTGGCCTCTATTATTCCCTCGACATGGCAGACTCCCATGGCAGGTCTTTGCAGGATATCCTGGGAGCTTCTTCCAGCTCTAGACCAGCAGACAGAGCTTCGCCAGGTGATGTCACGACGGCTTCCGAGAGCGAGGACATGGATTACGAAGCCACATCCGACGATGCAAGTGCAGACATCAACGATCCCGAATATATCGAGGCAATACTTCGGGGTGCCAACCGGGACTACGAAGAGGATGACGATAACGACGAGGACGACGAAGAAGACGACGAAGGTATTTCAAACCTCTGCTTCCCCTCACTCCGCGGAAGCTAAATTGCCCCTCCTTCAGATGGACCGTATGGTGAGCTACAAGTCGAAATCGAAGAAGAAGACGACGACCAGGATGCAACGCAATCCGAGGCCGAACGCAGTGAGCCGCCCTACATCTTAACATTTATCCTGACGGTCTTGCTTATATTCCGAATCGCAGCCGCTCGGCAACGAAGACAGGTGATCCGGCTGCTGGCAACCTCGGAGCTGGGGCGGTTGTTCCGCTTTGCACACGATGACGACGAATTCGATATCGACGATGAAGATGGAGAATATGGTCCTATGTGGAGGCGCAGGAGAAGGAGGCCACCAGCAGACCCCACTCGATTCCCGAAGGTCCCAAGTGATGAGGGAACAGAGCTTATGAACTCCGGAACATTTGGTTCCAACGAAGAGGAGTCAGTTAATTTGAGTGAGAGGGGCAGCATGGGAAAGAAAAAGAAGCTCGCCAGACGCATACTGGATAGAGAGCTGGCGACAGACAGCCATGCAAAGCAAAGGCTCAATCAGAGGCTGATGGCTCAGGTAAAGATCGAGCGTCCAATTCTCAAAACCATATCTAATAAGTTTCCAGGGCATGATACCAGCTTCAAATCCGGACATGGTTATCCACTACAATCAGCCTGTTTACTCAGGCCAGTTTTCGGACGATGGTAACTTTTTTTACTCCGTGAATAAGGATTATAAAGTCCGAATGTATGATACCTCGAACCCATACAAATGGAGATACTACAAAACTGTCGAGTATCCTTTTGGCCAATGGACCCTCACGGATGCTTCGTTAAGTCCCGACAACAAATACCTCGCATACACGTCCATTCGAAGTACCGTTTGTCTCGCACCTACGGACCCAAATGACCAAGGCGATCCTTATTCATTGGACCTCGCAGATACGGGGAGACAGCACTCAGACATGTACCGTGCAAGATTTGGAGGTTCCTTTGGTATCTGGTCCATCCGCTTCTCTGGGGATGGCCGAGAATTGGTAGCTGGTGCTTCGGGTGGAGCAATCGTGGTATACGATATTGAGTCTCGCCGCACGACCCAGAAAATCAACGGACACGATGATGATGTTAACGCTGTCTGCTTCGCCGACAAGTCCTCGCCTCACATTCTGTATTCTGGATCAGATGATACGACTCTCAAAGTCTGGGACACTCGTAGCATGGGTGATAGCCGAGCTGCTGGAGCTTTCGTCGGCCACATTGAGGGGTTGACATATATTGACAGCAAGGGAGACGGCCGTAAGATATGCCAAAATGTCATTCTAAATATACACACTAATTAAGCTGCAGGTTACATTCTAAGTAACGGCAAAGAGCAAAGTATGAAGTTGTGGGATCTCCGTATGGTCATGTCTCCCAGTGACTTTACTTCCCTCAGACCATCCAGGCGAACTCTTGAACCCCGCTTCGACTATCGCTGGGGAGCATACGACGAGGATGATTGGTACAAAGACCCCAATGACAACTCCCTCGTAACTTTCAGGGGTCATCGTGTTCTACGGACCTTGATCAGATGCCATTTCTCATCCCCTGATAGCACCAATTCCAGATACGTGTATTCTGGCAGTGAAGACGGAAAGATTTATATTTGGAACATGGACGCAACAATTGCAGGAATAGTAGATGTACAAGGTGCAACCAAAAACACGAGACCTCATCACAATGAGTATGGTGCTCTGGCTTGGAATGGCATTGAAGATAACTCCCAAACCCACTGGAGAACCTGTGTCAGAGATGCCTCCTGGCATCCTAATGCTCCGATGATCGTTGGTAAGTACTCCACATTGTTGATCAAAACGCCCAAATGCTGATAATTGAATTATAGCTTCCGCTTGGAGCGGATACGGGATGAACACTGGCACCTGCTCAGTGCACTCTTGGAATGATGGAGCGGAAGAAGATGAGGCAGAGCCGAAGATGGGGCTGCGCGTCAATCAAAAATTGGAAGTTGACCCAGGCTTGTACCCTGGCCAGCAGGAGAGGCGTTATGGTCTTCGACATCGGCATTTAGGTGCGTATGATAATGACGATTGATTGAATGCCCGCAGTTTCAGGGAAGGAAGTATCCAAAATTGTGGTCAATTGCATATATGGGAATACAGCTTGTTAGGAAAGAGGATCGGCACGGGCGTTATATGGGGTGATAGGTTTGGGGGCAAATTTTTATTTACCTAGTATTACAATGAATTATACAAACACCCCTCTATTCCGTCTTCGGCAATGCAAGCAATCTAGATGTTTAGAGTATCTTCCACCTGTTAAGTCACCGTCTATATAATTGCCAAGCACCAGAAGCATATAGACTATAAGATACATTTCCTTCCCTTACAAGAATTCCTCGTGGCTGTCTTTCAGAAGCCGACATTGTCTCATTTTGAACTCTGAATAGCTCAGCTTTATCCTTGGGCGACAGAAAAGGATCGGATTCAACCTTGCAACCATTTTCAAATAGTTCTGATAGAGATCCCATTTGAAGGTGCAAAGTTGCTGGGGGGAAGGAAACCCGAAGCTGTGAATGCGCCTTCCAAAGTTCATCATCCAGCCCAGATCCAAGATTTTTCCATCGAGTGAAAAACACAGCCATACCATGACCAGGGTAATGCTTGTAGTCTATCCGAAATTCCGTCTAGCAATGCCAGCATCTCATTAGTCCTGAGCCAGTCTGATATCTTTCGAGAGTTGAATTCCATGATGTTGTCCAAAAATCTGCGTATCCGCATCCAGCATTCGGGTACTCCGAAACCCGTGCGCAGTTGGAATTTGATGTAAAGGAGAGATGTGTACATATGCGATAATACCCTTGTTGCATGAATGCGGAAGAGGTTGGAGATACTGCCGAGATACGCACATCCTGAAAACGGTGGAGCATTTGACCCTTGATGATACGGCAATCTTCCCTTCTTTGCACGAGATATAGGGGAGCAGAATAAATACTCGCAGGATGTGAGAGTTCATTCAACAGTGTGCCACATTCTTGATTTTGTTGATGACGCTTCATAGCCATACTGAAAATAGTTGAGCCAAAGCTTTGGCCGATTATATACAACCATAGAGCCTTTACATCGGCGGTCATACAGGCGGCTGAATATGAGTAGGGACGATATTTGCTTGCATCTTCGATTTTATGGAGCTTCTGGCAAGGAGGGCAGACGACATGATCTGGTAGATCGCGAGCTATGAGATCTAGAAATGCATGTGTTTCGACCCGTCGGCCTACTAGATACTCGAGATATGTTGTTCCTACCAGAAGCTTAATTTGCATGCAGGAGATCGAAAAAACCGCGGCTGAGGGAGCGGGAAGCTGTTCGATAACCTGGAGCAGGAGTTCTAGGGGTAGCGTTCCTAGAACGGAAGATTCAAGAGCATTAGGTCTTGACGGCACCAGAGCGTTGGGTCTTGACGGCTGTCGTAGGCGAGAAAACAGTCTCCTGAGAGACTCCATGATAATTGATGGTTGGAAAATGTAGTAAAGGTGGTTTAAGTTGTGCGAGAATATATGGTTGAAGTGCAGGTGGTTGTGCGAGAATAAATGTCACATAGGTACTAATATAGAGAGTAGCTCTGCCTTTATTGCTACCTAAATACCTAGTTTTTTCTAGTAAGGCAACTACTCGAGTACGAAGTTTTTTCTATACCCCAAGTAAGTACACTAGCAAGCAAAAGCGACTATTTCACTAAGCTACCCTTCAAAAACTAGCGCTTGTAAAATAATCTATATGCTTATTTAAGAGGCGCATACCGGTACTACCTTCCAATTACTTTACGAGTACTCCCCTAAGAAAACTCGGTGCTAGAAAAATTCGGGGTGTCGACGCAGATATAAATCGCGAGATAGTCTCACGAACAGGATTCACGCTATTTCAAGTAGAGACCGTAATAATAGGAAGTGTTTGGAAAGTTCAAACCATTCCCCTTGGCTCTTGCAAAAAACAGCGGCTTCGACTTGCCTGTTACGAGGCCACGAGGCGGTTGGGGCATCTCTAAGCGCTGACTTGCAAGGAAAGCAGTAGGAACTCAAAACGAGTAGGATTCGAAAGGGGGGTTTGCGTCAGAAAAAGGGCTAGCTTTTCAACCCCCCCCCCCTTAAAATGTAATACTCGTGGTTATTGATCCATTATAATAGGTGATTTTTCGAGCTACCTGTAAAACAACGACGATGACAAGACAGGGCAGAGAGTGATCGGGGGTAGAGACACATGAAGTCGACTACAAGTACGAAGTACAACAGGACCCAGTAACCGACCATATTTTTGCTGTATGGTGCACTTGCACTTGAGGAGGAACTCGCTGATAGGACAAAAACCTGGCGAGAATAAGAATGGCTTCTCTAGCTTTTCTACTGTAGAAGAGCACAACAGCGAAGAAACGAAACATGCCAAGACTTGAAGCATCGCATCGCATCGCATTACTCGTAACGCAGCCGCCACGAAACAATTGAAAAGGTACAGACAGTACAATAAACACATCTATACAGTATCATCCAAGAACATAACCAAATCTTGAAGCCTATTGATTTTCCGTTCTGCTCTGTGCACTCAATAGGTGGCTTAAAAAGCCGCAGCTCTCGAGTCAAAGCTGGTGAAGCGTGGCCCTAACAATGATACAGCCCGGGATTCTGTTTACCTAATTACAACCTTAGTGATGAATGGATAAGATACAGTATCGTACTTCGGAAAAAGGTCGAGAAGCGACAACAGCAGCACCATGTGAAACTGATTACTGCTGTCAAACACAAACAGTGGCCGGATCATTTGATCGAAAACGGGTTCAAACCGCGTGGGTGTATGTAGACTGTAATACAATACAATACAATACTGTAAATAACTAATATCCCCCAAACGGCTGTTGGCTGGAAGGAGCAGCAGCAGCAGCAGTGCAGTCTCTGGGCGTCTAATCGAAAGCCCCTATTTATTTATTTAATATTGCCCAGCCCAGTACGGAGTAGTCCAGTCCAGTCCATGCCATGCCATACATCCATGATCCATGCCATGCCCCTCGGACCCCCTACCTTGCCTCTCCAAGCTTCCTCGGGCGTTCCATAGAGCACACACACACACCACACCCACACCAGCTGCTTGTTACAGACCTGCATCAAGTTGTCGACCTGCAGAACCGTGCTCAGCTCCAGGTCAGGCTTCACCACTCCATTATTGTCGCTCACGCACGATACAGTATCTGCATCTACGGAGTACTGTACATCTGCAACTGCGACGCATTACAGAAGCCCCTCTTGTGTGAGATAAACCTCGACCTCTACTTCCACCAGGCCCTTCAACCATTGACCATCTACCGCTATCTCCACCTCCACTTCCACTTTCCATTAGCCTCAACTGTATCTTCGACCCTCTCTCTGCCTCTGCCTCTGCCTCCGCCTCCATAGCAGATCAGATCAACTCGCTCTTCTGCACTGCACCGCACCGCACACGCACACGAACCCCATCTTCATCCATCCAGGCGCGTCGAACCGAAACTCGTCGCAGCTCTCTGGCCAGCACTTGGTCCGTCCTACACTCTTTGCAGGTATACAGCAGCCTTGCTTCACCCATCCACCCACCAAAGCAGCGGGATGGCCAGCTTCCGATGTGTCAAAAGGATCTAACCTTTATGCAGACGCAGCCTCCTATATCCAACAAACATCCTCGAGACCTCACGGCCTCATATACACCATCGTCTTTCACCCAAACTAGATCTTCACCAAACATGGCCGCTCCAGGAACCCAATCGCTCAAGGTTTGATTTCCCGCGCCGCAAACAAATTGCGTGCATAGACACTTAAGCTGACTTCTATTCTACTCTACAGTGCGTTGTTACCGGTGATGGTGCTGTTGGAAAGGTATATACAGATTGGATCCCAACCGAGGTGCTCCTGATAGCTAATATCCGTCAAGACATGTCTTCTCATATCCTACACAACGAATGCTTTTCCCGGCGAGTATATCCCTACAGTGTGAGTCTGGATGGACCTCTTTTAAACACAGTGGCTGATGGCCCTTAGGTTCGACAATTATTCTGCCAGTGTGATGGTGGATGGGAAACCGATTAGCTTGGGATTGTGGGATACTGCTGGACAAGAAGATTATGACCGACTACGACCTCTTTCGTACCCTCAGACTGATGTCTTCCTTATCTGCTTCTCTATCGTCAGCCCGCCATCTTTCGATAACGTTAGAGCCAAAGTACGTCCGAGCCTTGCTTTGAAATGCTATGCTAATGTTATCCTGCGTAGTGGTTCCCAGAAATTGACCATCATGCCCCATCCGTGCCCATAATCCTTGTCGGGACGAAATTGGATTTAAGAGAGGACCCGGCAACGTTGGAAAGTTTGAGACAGAAGCGAATGGAACCGGTATCATACGATCAGGCTCTAATCATTGCAAAGGAAATCAGAGCCCACAAGTACTTGGAGTGCTCAGCTTTGACCCAAAGAAATCTGAAGAGCGTGTTTGACGAGGCCATCCGGTTAGCAATATCTTCTTTTTTTTATTCGATGACGGATAAACTCATACTGACGTCCTGTCCCCAGAGCGGTTCTGAGCCCAAGACCGCCACCCAAGGCAACAAAGAAGGGGAAGTGCACCATTTTGTGAAAGATACCCTTGGCGAAGTTTTAGTGTGTGCGGTGGATAGTTTGGAGTGGGAGAAATTATATCAGAATATGTCCGTTGGAGAGATGGGTTGGGGTTGAAGCTGTCATTTCTCTTCGTCGTTTAGAGATGGAAGCACAAGCTTCATGTTTATGCAACAATACCATGGGAGCAGCATGTCCGAAGAACCACCTCGCCCGCATTTTTTCTTCTGTCGAAACCTTTTTCGATGCACTTCTTCCTATCTTTAGCTTCTGCTATGGACGAGCTAGTACGTGCATCTAGGAGATATCCCATTTCCTGTAGATATTGTACGGCGGAGTAATGATGAAATGACGTTCAGGCAGTTTGCATAGCATTTCATTTTCGAAAGGCGTATGTACTTTTTAGTTTAAATGATATACGGTACTGGTTCTATTCTACACCCAATACTCCATCCAATACGCCCAGCTTATGCACGTGTGAACAAAGACAGAATATCATGCGCTCTATCAGACCTGGACTCGGCTTCTACGACTCGGATGGATAGCGCTCTCATCCACAGCACTATCTTTCTTTTCCAGTTTAAGTTTCTCCTCTTCCTGTATCCTACGGAAGCGTTGCTCGTTCAGCTTCTGGTTTTTGCCTTCTATCTTCTGCCGTCTCTCCTGCGTATTACCTCCCCCACCAGCACTAACCCACAAATTAGCAAAATAGTCTACGGGAAAAGGCAACAGAAACACTTACGTGAGCTCCACGTTGATCTTTCTCGATGGAGAAACCCCATCATCGAACATCGAATGGTGGAACAGTTTGAGACAAGTCTTCATATGATCATATCCATCGAATTCTACGAAAGCGCAACCCTTGGACTCGGTAGGCTTTTCCTTCTTGGTGAGAAGGCGGATGGACTTGGGCTTGACAGACGCGAAGTGTTTTTGCAGAGACTCTTTCGTTGCGCTGAAAGGTAGGTTGCCTGTTTAGATATATAATTAGTTCAAATGCTTGCGAAGGAGTGACAGCGTAGGCCTTACCAATGAAGCAAATAAACCTAGCAGCCTTTCCCGCTTCCTCACCAGACTCCTTTGCCGCAGCATCTCGTTTCCGCTTCTCGGCGCGATTGCGATTGTTCTTCTTGGATTTCTTCTGCTCCGCATCTCCATCAGCCTCCTCCTTGGAAGTGGAGTCATTGGCGCCCTTGGCATCCTTGGCGGCAGTCCCATTCGCAACAGCAGCAGTTTCAGCAGCCTCTTTGGCCTTTCTCTCTGCTTTTCGCTCTTTCTTCGACTTCTTGGGCGCTTCTTCCTCTGCCTCTGCCACTGGCTCTTGGACTGCTAGTTCAACAGCTGCGGTTCTGCTTTGCTCTGCTTTCAAAGCCTTCTTCGCTTTCTTCGCGGCCCTCCTAGCTTCCTTATCCTCGTCCTCGACAGCATCTTTATCCGTCTTGCTCTTCTTCTCCTTCTTCGCAGCCTTCTCTTCTACCGCATCCTCATCCGCGCTCCTCTTTCTCTTCTTTGGCTTTTCCTCCCCAACTACTTCTTCACCTGGTAAATCGGGTATTGCGTCTTCGAGCTTGCGCTTCTTGGCCTTTCGTTCTGCCCGCGTGGCATCGTTGTTTCCTTTCTTTGATGAGGAACCCATGTTGTGTGGTGGTTGTTTCGAAGAGGGGCGTTTTGAAAGTTTTTCGAATTTTTTGGAGGAACCAATTTTAGTGGGGAAGACCCTTGAAATGACGGAGTCGTGGGGCTAATAAATCAGTGGGTATATGTATTGATTTACATTTTATAGAAAGATTTCACCAGCTTTTTTATCTTAAAATAGGAGATATGGAAGACATTGTCAGCTGAGAAGTCTTCTCGACACAAGCAATAAACAGGAATTGGATTTTGCTTGAGTCTCAAATTAAACGTTAACATTATCTAGACTAAGCTATCAATTTCGGAGCTCGTTACACATGAGCTTCAAAAGAACTACTAAAGTTCCAAAACATCCTTACAGAGATACCAATGAAGCCCAATCCAGCTCTACGAGTGTCCTAGTTGTGGCAACTAGAACAAAATGAAATACAAAAAGTATTGATAGTAGCGGCCAAAGTTTTCCTACACCCACGTGCCCACACAGAAAACAATGTTGACCAGCTTCCATTTGAGGTGATCCAGTCCGGTCGATTATTTGCTCCAAAACTGCTCAAAAGAGTCCAAGTTCCCTGATTGTTTCTAAAACGAATATCGGTAGAGGTCGAAAGAGAGAGTGTGTTATTGTGGTACTAGAGAACAAAGTATAACGCGGCTAATGTCGATAGAAGAGGAATGCGAGCTTTGTAACGGGGTGCTGTACCAGTGAACAGCTGCGGCGCTGGGGCACTAGATATAGCGATAGCAGCTGGCTCAGTTGGAGTTGCGATTTCGGGTGATGTAACCGTGTTGAGGGGAAAGTAAGGCGGTGGTGATGCAGTAGCCTGTGGGGAGTGGCCGCCAGCACTTTGTAAAGGGAAAAGCGCACTTTGGGTCGGAAAGGAGGAGCCATCAGCACTCTCTGTTCGATACAGACCGGCTGAGCCTGGAGGTCCAAGGAACTTCGCGCCTGCGAGATACGCCTCTTCTCTTCGCCGGAGTAAGACATTGTCAGGAACTGGAGGGATGCCGAAGATTATCTGATTGTCGATTCCGCATTGAGCTATCGTGTGGTGAAGCGCCGAACCAAAATGAACTGTGTCACACTGCGAGTATATGCACTGGTAGACAGACTTGGAGACAAATTAGCTTGACTCGCAGTAGACCGAGGATGGGACAACTTACGTTTTGATAACCCGGTTCGCTGCAGAGACAAGCAATATCGTTTTGGCATTTGCTGACATATTTCGTGTTTTCCCAGCAGCTGATGGCACAGCCTCGAACTTTGTTAGCTTGAATTCAAAAGTCTCAAGTTGGCAAGCTCTTACCTGGTGCAGGCGGATCGATCTGTCCCACGGTGCTAGAAATAACAACCAAGGAGCATAAGACCCTGAGTAGCCTCATGATCTTTCGGTTTCTAACCAAAAATCAACGTATCCTGGAAGTAACTCGCTTCCGATTGGGAGTCGTTCAAGGCGAAGTGCGTGAAAGCGAAAGCCTGCGAAACACAAAGTAAAGAGTGGTAGGGTTCGAGCAAGCGTTCGAATTGCAATGGGCTTGTATTGTAGAGACAGAATGCTTCAATTGAAGTTTTTTTTCAGAGGCTGAGTGATGTGCCATGAGCGAATGTTGGGTGGCCGTGGTTGGGAGGTGAAGACGCAGGGCTGTCGAAGAAATGGAAAGCCCTTCCATGTTTTGGGTTCGTACAGTGGACAGAGTTCTGTTGGTTCAAGGCTAGACTATCAAAGGAGAAGGGACGTTGGCGCTCCTTCTTCACAGGGAGATTCGCTCCAACTCCCCATAAGTCTGTGGTCGTCCTACCTTATTAGTTGGGATATACTTTTCCCCAACAGGCCCCTCCCCCTGAATTATTGTTAATGATACTTCGCCCCACCGTATAAGTAGGGGGAGTAAGCAAATGATATCACTACTCTCCTAGAAATGTTATGATTTTTCGCCCCACCATATACAAGTAAACAGAGGGAGTTATGATATCACTAGGCCTACTGTAAGGCCTAGTGGGATCGGGCGTGAGGATCTTGTACCCGCGCTATGAATAGTAACAGTGGGCCAGTTTCAGAGGACCTGTCAGGGCATTTAGCTATTCGGTTCTATGATATCATAGCTTCTTTGGACAGCCCAAATTCAACAGTTATTCAACGGGGAGCCGGGGGAGGATCCGGGAGGAGTCGGGGTGTGAGTATACGAACTGAGTGTGGGCCTATAAACTTTCTAGAGGTGCGTACCTTGAAACTATAGGTTATATAAACCTTATAAGCCCCTAATCGTGCCCCCCTGACCTTCACAGTCAGTCCGTATGGTGGTCGTGGTCCAAGCATTTCCCCCACACAGGAGGGAGTGGGGAGAAAACTTGGACTACCACTCCCACAGGGCAGGGGAGCGCGATTATAACTAGGTACTCTTTACCCCCCTAAAAATAGTAAGCTCCGGTGCTTATAAGACTAGCATTGGGACAACTACCTACTTACCTAAGATCTTGGGGGAGCTTATATCCCCTAATACGGTACCTGAATATTCATTGCTGCCACAAAGAGTACCAAGTAAGTCGGTCTTAACCCAATTTTCAGTATTTGCAAGTCCTAGAAATTAATCTCTTACTTAGAATGCATAACCTTTTTCATGGAGCTGGGCTGTGGAACCGCCCTTTGCTCCGTACCTGTTACTTTACATTGAGCCTGTGCTAAAAGTACTCGAGGAAACTGGGAACTCAGCATCACATTTTTTTTTGGCAAAGGTCCCGCAGTCGTCTGACACAAATCAAATAAGATGGCGCCACAAAGCGATATGCGAAACCGGAATCTATGTTCTAGTAGAATAAGAGCTGTATGCCGTTTTTATCGGCGGCGTATCTCTCTTTGAATTCCGATTGCCCAAGCCAAAAAATCAGTGGCACTTGCGTTTCTTTTATCTCCAGGATTCCCCGTTTCTTGATGTCTATGTGTGAAGCATCGATAACAATTCTTTCCAGCCGGTCAACCGCCAAAGCACCTATATTTTCGTCAGTACTAAATCCCCGAGAGATAGCATAAGGAACAAACCATCGTCCATCAAATCCTTCAGACGAGTCGGTGTTCCAACTGCAATACCGGTCCTTGTAGTTTTCAGGAAATTAACCGAGTCTTGCAGCTTGATATGTTTCGCGAACAATTTTGCAACGGTTGCGTCTTTCGTTTGTAGTTTCCGTACCACTCTAGATGTGGATGTATAGTCAGAACGGCTGCCAAACATTTACACAGTATGCACGCACCTTGCGATCTCCGCTGCTCTCAAGCCAGCCGCGGTGACTATGATTGTATGCGGTGAGCCATTCTTCTTCGACGCCGACCAAAGTTTTGTCGAGTTTCCTGCAAACTTCTCCAAGAAGCCGGGTAAATTGTCTAGGATTCTTGGTTTATCCCACACCGTCGTGTCTTCAATTGCCTTTGCTATAAACACATTAGACAGACCTCCTGGAGAGCTATGGTATATGTACCTGGGATGTATTTGTCCTCCAACTCGATTGAGCTCAAATCACTCTCGTATCTTCTCGTTCGCTGTGCAACATAATCTGCCAACAGCTGGCTGTCCATGTGCGAAAATGCTTTGTTGATGCCAGCTTCTAAATCCAATTCGTCTTCCTCGATCACCTTGGCCTTGGATTTAGTCTTGGGCTTCTTCTTCTTCTTCCCCGCAGAAGCTTCGCCAGCGCTGGTTTCCTTGGTCGGATTTCTCTTTCTCTTCTTGCTTGTGGGTGGAGAGGCTGGTGGTTCAGGGCTCGCACTTGACCTTTCAACGAGGGGATCTTGTAGATTTTCCTGGTCGGCCATTGTTGAAGAGGTACCGCAGAGGAATCGGAGTTACTGGATCGATGAACTTACCTTGTACTTGTAGCCTTTATTTTCTCCGAAATAAAATAGCTGCATTCTGCCACTTGACCGCCCTGGCCTGAGTGCGGGCTTGCCCTTGCTTACCTTATGTAGTGCGGGGCTACTACGAGTACTAAAAGTACTCCGTAACGCGACGCGTGCTGACAGGGATCCAAGCCAAGTACACAACCTCGAAGTCAATAATAAATCCATGCGATGGGATGAGCAGTCTGTTACAACTGCGCCAAACCGGAGAACCGATAAGTCACAACTGATGACTATCTCCATCGTCATACTTTACCTCGAATGCCGATACTGTACCATAGTCTTCTTTCCAAACATCAGACATGTCTACACAAAATGGCAATGCGCCACCAGATGGCTCTTCTGCGCGACCTCCGCGGATAACTCCTCGAAACTCCGATTCAGACAATGTCCTTGCGACCGCTGCAAAAGAAACTCCATATGGCACTCTGCGCCAGCTTGCGAACATTCCAAGACCAACAACACCTCTGCGCCGGGCTTCTAGTGCAGGCCCTCCCTCCCAAAGATCAACTCGACGAACGCCTGCAGGCCAATTGAGAACACCCGGCGCTGCGCAGAGGATACATGGCTCTGGTAGGAGGGCTATTGCTGTGACGCCGCATGGTCGAGCTGCTCAGCGGGAATTGGAGGCCCGAAGAGCTGGATTCACCCCCGCTAGGAAGGACAGGAGGAGAAGTGGGAGACAGCAAAGAGAAACCCCCAGAGATACACTCAGAGCACTCAGTCGCATTCTAGCCCCAAAGACCCTACCGAT
The DNA here is from genome assembly GCA_007821475.1 of Lachnellula arida. Lineage (NCBI taxonomy): Eukaryota > Fungi > Ascomycota > Leotiomycetes > Helotiales > Lachnaceae > Lachnellula > Lachnellula arida. Next base: position 40,249 of record QGMF01000011.1, on the reverse strand, counting down.
TGTACCAACACCGCACGGCCCCAGACCTCCAAATGTTAACTTTCGTTTACCCGGAGAAGATGATTTGGATGATGGGCCTGAGCTCGAACGTCCTCGTCTGTCACTACCTATTGGGGATGAGGAGGACGATGACGACAGTCTTTTACTTCCGCCACAATCGGCAGGTTTAGAGGATGAGAATTTCACCGTTCAGTCTGTTGAGCTTGGCCGCAGGGCCATAAGTGAACAACCGCTCAATCGATTTTCGAGGGGAAGCTTTGGAAGTGTCCGATTGAGTGACCAATTCGCGGACCTGAACCAATTGGAGTTCGATGGTGGAGATGCTTATGATTCAAGTATTATGGCTGGGCAAGCCTTTGAGGATGACGATCTCCCAGGTGATATTTCTGGGCTTCCAGGGTGAGTTCAATTTTCAAGCTAGTGTAACCCCTCGGATTCATTTGTTGCTGACAGCCGTAGTGATAACACTGAAACTTTGAGAGACCTGGGTCTTGACCGAGGTCGCATATCTTTAGCATCAGGTCGCAATAGCGCTATTCGACCAGGAACAGTTTCCGCAGATGACACTGAAACTTTTGTATTCACAGTTCCTCCAAGAGATGTAACCGAATTACAGGAGTCGGATCAACCGGAGGAGTCCCTTATTCAGGTCGAGGATGAAGTTCAGTATGAGGTTCCGTACAATGTCCCTGATGACGATGTTCCAGATGACGATGTTCCGGATGACGATGTTCCGGATGAGGAGGACGACGAAGTAGATAATATTGGTACCGAGGACCATGATCTGGCGAGCAGCCCCCCTCCAGCAGGCATGGACATTAGCCTGCAAGATACTACCCTACAAGAGGGCGATCTAGTAAGCGCTGCAAAACTTAAGGCTGTGAGGAAGAAGAGGTTGAAGATCTCCAAACATGGGATACAATATCCATCCCTTCCAGTTGGCGTTGTTAAAAAACTGGCAACGTCATACGCACGAATGGGGGGCAGCAGAGCAAAAATAAGCACAGAGACCCTGGATGCTATCATGCAGGCATCGGATTGGTTTTTTGAACAAGTCAGTGATGATTTAGGGGCATATGCGAAGCACGCAGGCCGAAAGACAATTGATGAGAGTGATATTGTTACACTAATGGCGAGGTTTGTCTTTCCATCCCCATCAGACTATACTGGTACATTCACTCAATTTTGGAAATAGGCAGCGCCAGACAAATGCTACTACGACACCGTTCTCTCTTGCTCAAAAGCATCTACCCAGAGAGCTGCTCCAAGATCTACGAATGGTGCCTCCGTCAAAACTTAAGAAAGGCCGACAGCTTCAAAGAGTGGAAGAAGAGGCCGAGGAATGAGGCCAGGTTCTCCTGAAACGCAATCGTGGCTACGGGCTTGAAAATCGGAAGGATTTGATGATATTTATGACTTATGACCACTCTTTGTTTTGGCGTACTCGGCGAGCTATATCAGCAGGAGGTTTCTTGATAACCATCCAAAGCATTACGGACGTAGCTGCAGCGAGGGCGTACCTGTATAACGTGTAAGCATAGTGCATGGAATGTGTGTACCACACGAATCGGAAGATAGGGTATCAGAAAGAATCTCTTCTCGGGGAAGTGTTGAACAATGAGCTTTCCCTCAATGGCTCAAATAGAGCGTATGAGTCAAAAGGCAAATCCAGCCCTCCCCAACAGTCTCCCCAATTCTATCACTCGACTTGATTGTTTTTGATTCAAGATGTGACAACGAAAGTATGTTGTTCACTTACCACGTAAAGATATATTGAGCATGGTTGTTCCTCAAATTGACCTCTGCCGGCCTCCCAATTGGAATCCCCCTAGCCTCTCTATCCCACGCCTTAAGAAGGTCCGGTTCTATGCTCACCTATCAGTACACGTCTATAGACAACGGCTGTAAGACGAACCCATCGTTTCCTCAACCCACACGGCCTGGGTCCCTGTCAACTGTGCCATTTGCTTGACATCCGGAAAGTAAAACTCTTGTGTGCTCGGACTGTTATTCGGGGTAAACATATTCTTCTTCCACGCCTCCCGCAGCAGCCCCTCGACCGTAATTTCTCCCCGCGGCAAGCCGTCGGGTCTATCCTTCTGCTTCTTGTGCTTCTTATCAATCCACCCTCTATTCACAAGCACGGATGTTCCCTCCCCCTCTCTTTCTAGTGGTGTAACGACCAAGTATCCATCATGACCATCCTGCAATCGGGGACCTATAAGCATCTCTTGGTCATGTCTGAAATGTCCCGTGGCGTAGATCCTCCTGTAATCGAACTCGCTGATCGCATTGGGGTCGATATGCGGAGGTAATGGGAGGGGATCTCGGACGAGCCGGTCTTCGAATTTGGCTATTAATTTGGACTTCCAGTCCAGGCGTTGCACTTGCCATGTGCCGAGGGCGAAAGCTGTGATTGGGATGAGAGCTATTGTGAGGTCAGCGAACGCAATTGGCATCCTAAAGAACGTCCATGTACCTAGAATTATCAGACCAGGCCCGTGTTTCCTTCCTGCTCGTACTAAGTTGGGTGGGTTGTCTACAATGGACATGAAATTTGGGTCGTCTCCAGGCGCTTGTTTGGACCGTCGAGAGCTTCTAGATATTTGCCTGCATGCTGGGCATTTAAAAGTTGGGGGACTCCAAGGATCTTTCGACAAACGTTTAATAGGGGCATTCCGGTGCACCTGGCGTAGTAGGGACCTCGAAACATTCATGGCTGCTGGTGTTAACAGCTTCCCATTAATGGTACAAAATTCTGTAGTAAAAGACGTACGGCGTGGATGTGGTATGTATTGAAGCCCGGTAGAACTTCGGTCTACAGTATGTGCCGGGAAGACACATGCCATCCATGCTCCTGAGGCTGTAGCTGCTTCCCATCACATCCACAATCTATTGCAGGTCAAATCATTTCACCAGTCAGTCCACTCAACATGTTTCACGAAGGTGACCTGCAGAGCGGCATCAGCAAAGCCCTAGAAGAATCAAAATTGGTAGCGTGCTTTGTGACAGGTACTACCCTCCTTTTAATCCCTTCAGCCTTGCGTTCTGGTATATCTCTACCCCTAGCTAACAGCCTGTAGACGACGGCGAGGAGAGTAACAAGTGGGAAACTGATTTCATTCAGGAGCCAGATGTAAGTCTTTGAAGTCTGCAAACAATACCAGCAGTGTAATTAACATTGATATAGTTGAAAGCGTCATTAGCTGAGCAGACGATTCTCCTACGTCTCAAAGCTGGCTCGCAGGAGGCAGGCTATCTTGCCGCCATATTCCCATTACCAAAAACCCCAACCGTTGTGGTAATTCAGTAAGTCGCAGAAGTGGGCTGTGTTTTGTGCTTTCCACATGGCTACGTGGACTAGCTCTTATACCTTCCCCCTTCCCTTTTGTTTCCTGGATTTCATTGTGGGAATTCTAAGAACTAACTGTTTGTCTAGAAATGGAGAACTCAAAGAGTATTTGGCTGCTGGAATCACCAGGGAAGAGTTTATGCGACGGATGGGAGTCATTCTAGGATCACGTGTAGTTGAATCGCATCCAAGCCAGGATTCCCAAACACCAGCGCCAACAGCCAGTACCAGTAGTGAGGCTGTCCCAGTAACAACCAGTGAACAATCTTCATATACGGTGCCGACAAGTCAGCCGAGTCAACAACCTGCCCCAGCAAGAAGGCAGCAATCAGCAGCCGACCTTCTTGCGGAGAGGAGTGCCCGTCTAGAACAGCAGAAGAAAGAGAAAGAAAAAGAGCAACAGTCAAAAGGGAAGGGTAAAGCCCCAGCGGAGACTAAATCCCAGGGAAAGTCTCCAGAAAAGAAGGCAGCTTCGCCCGCGGATATGAAGTATGCGCTTATGCAGAAAAAGCGCCAACAAGATGCTAAAGATGAGCGGGCTCGTATTCTCAAGCGCGTGGAGGATGATAAAGCCCAGAGGAGACAGGATGCAGCGGAACGCAAGGCTAGAGCCAAGGCAGATGCTGAGTCCGAGAGTCAATCGTCGGCCACAGTGCCTTCTTCAAGCCGCAGCAATCACCCGTCAACTCGGTCAGCCGAATGCGCTGTGCAAGTCCGTCTTTTCGACGGATCCACGATCAGATCACGCTTCCCATCCTCAGGTAATCTCCGTGTCCATGTGAGACCATGGATCGATGAAAAGCAGGAGCGAGACACCCCTTATACCTTCAAACAGGTCTTAACGCCTCTTCCAAACAAGAATATCTCTATCTCAGAGGAAGAGGAAACCCTCCAAGCACTCGGCCTTACTCCGAGTGCGACTTTGATCTTAATACCTGTTGATGGCTATACCTCAGCATACGAGGGTGGTAGAGGCGGTGGAATTGTCTATAGAAGTGCGGCCGCAGGGTATAATATGGTATCGTCTGGTGTTGGTATGGTTACTGGGGCCCTCGGCAGCCTCCTCGGTGGTGGTGGAGCTGCGCCTGCACAACAGGAGCACGAGAATGCACCACCTGCTTCGATTCCATCTACATCTATCAATGTCAGGACACTGAGAGATCAACAGAGGTCGGATGATCAACAGTTTTACAACGGAAATGCTGTAAGTTCGTTCCATCCGACTTGCCGGAAAGCCTAACTGACATAATAGCTCAACTTTGAGCCTAGAAAAGACGACGAGGATAAGAAAGAGGACTAAAAACTATGCCAGTATCGTGAGTCCGGAACTAGTCGATGACCCGCAATACTAAGGAAGTGATCACCAGGTAGGAGGCCTCGCTGAGTCTAAGATCTCTTGTCGTCGAGGTGGAGCGGGAAATCTAAAGGCACAACTTTTACTTCGCATAATGGTGGAAGCCAAAGCGTATCGTCAGACACAGGATCATGGTCAAGGAAGGGAGGGTCTGCTTTCATCTAAAACATAAGCAAGCAACTTTGAAGTTGCTATCCTGAAAGCTGTGGAAGCAGCTTTGTATTTTTAGAAGCACGAAAAGACATTTGTTTCTCCGCTTCCCTGAATCTTACCTCATATTGTATTATGCAGTGCTGGTGGTGTAAACATCATTTTATATCACTTGGATTTCAACAGTAAGCAATTTACAGATTGTATTCCCCTGGCTGCTATGAACCACCTGGTCCTCGGAATGTTTGAAGGCGTTTCTGGTTGCTTGGTCTGTTGGCTGAAACTCACAAATTTAGAGGGGCGTCGTAACTGTTTACATCTTCTGGTGTCGAGGGAGATGAAAGGCAGAGTGTGTGCAGACACGAAGCATTCATTTGATACTCAAGCAGAGTCTTTGCATTCAACTACCATATTTCATCTATCTAGCTGTCAAGCAATAATCTCGTCTTAAGCTAGTACTATAAATAACTGAGACTTGGAAGCCTACTCGAATATTCCGACAACATACAGCACAAAACTCCACTCGTAAGTACTTCTGTAGCCGCTAAATGCATTCATCCAAATGGAGACTCTTGCAAATCATCAATCCGCTCTGCATCCCCGAGCATGTTGTCAAAGGCAGGGATGTTAGGATGGTCCGCCCCGGAGCTGATAATACTGCTTATCTCCGCAAGACTTTGCTTCTCCTTCCCAGAGTTCGCATTGTCGATCCAGGTCTCGTCTAGCAGCAAACGAGATATGTCCATCTCACCCATGTTACTGGTAAAAGGAGCTGCCATCGACCCGCCCCAATCGAAAGATTGAGAAAATGCAAGGCCTTCTGAGGACTCCATGGCAGGCGGGTCTGTGAAGGTGTTGAAACTGTCTTTGAAATTGTACAGCGAGGTCTGGGGCTGTAACGGCATGACTTTTGGTGACTCGTCCTCGGTTGAGATGATTTCTTGAATTCGTAACCCTTCACGACTGGAAAATGATTGAAGAGAGGAAGACGGATGCTTTGTTGCGCTTTCTCCATTCTCATTTTCAGTTCGATCTCTCCTACGCTCACCCGGTGTCTTCACTGGCTGAACAGGAGGTAGAGACGATTGCAGACCGTTCGCTACTGGATCCGGATCCGAATTGTCTTTATCTTTCGCTTTTGGCTGAACGTGTGGGGGTTGCTGCTCGAATTGAGTACCAACGTGTTCTTTGCTAGATGCATCTCCTTTATCTTCGCTACGGAACTTCTCTGGGTACTTGTTTCTAAATCGGTCTCTCAGATCTGTAGGCTGTCTGGTTTGGAGGTGGAACCTAGGATCTCTCTGGATTCGTGTCCACGCAGGACCATGTATATTATACCCGTTGAGAATTGCACGGTCTTCTTCTTCAGTGAAAGGTCTCCTCTCCCGGCGGTGAGACTTGCGAAAAGGCCCCGCAATGCCTAGCTGAGCAAGGTCTGCCATCTTTCTTCGATGAGCGCGGCTTTTCTTAGCTTTGCTCGAGGTCCCGTCGACGGAATTGGGATTGGCTGGTGGTTCATCGTCGTCAATAAGAATATTTTCAGACATTAAACTTGACTTCGACTTTCCTTGTAGTGTACTCTGGCCAGGGGTGGATTCTGCTTGTTTGAAGCCTTTACCGTTCCGATCGTTCTCGCGCAATTCAGCAGGGCAGCACGTTCTGAAACGGTCCTTGAGATCAGCTCCAGATCGCCCATTGAACAAGAAGTCCGAGTCCTCGAGAATGTCGGTCCAATTGCCTACACCGTGCTTATACACTCCCAACAAGAGATTATCGGTCTCCTCTTCCGTCCATTTCTTCCTCACCCGAACATCCTTCCTCTTCTTGCTACTCTTGGCGGCCACACTCTTCTTCTCGATTTCTTTCGGCGATGTGCATTTCGAGGGTTCTTCCACTTCTTTGAGGCTGGTGGGCACAATATTTAGACTGTTTCTGCCGTGGCTATCGTGAAAGGAGCTTGAGGCTATTGGAGGAAACAATGCTGCTTGCGGGGGAGGTTCGAAGAGACCGATAATGATTGGAGGCACTACCTGTTTAGCAGCTTTGTGTTTCTTCAGCGGTTGAGGAAGCTGGACGAAATCATCTTTGCTGTTCTCAACAATGAGCCGTTTCTTTGATGGTATACTGGCCGCGCCGCCTGTATCATCATCCAGTATCTTTCGTAAGGATTGGGGTGACGAGCTACCTAAAGCTCGGTCGGTGGTAGCCTTTTCGGATGGTTGCTTTAGCTCACTGCGTTCCTTCTCTCCATCGTCAATTGGAGGGGTCAGCGTCGCTGCGTGTTGCGGACCAAGTTGTGCATTTGCAGTTGGTGCTGGCTTGCCATTTGGAGTCCCTGCATCTGGCTCAAGTAGTAGAGGCCGCCCATCTGCTGTAAATATACTTGGGCGGTTCAACGGAGGGAGTTCCAGCGAGCGAGACGCCGTATATGCTTCGGAAGATTCATCGTTGAGCAGGGCTATCAAGCGTGGCTCGATGGTCGCGTACATGTTAGGTTGGAAATACCAGTGCAACCATGGCGAACAGAGGATTCAGCATCGAGTCCAGGGCCGGAGAAAGGTGTGATGTAAAACAGTAATGCGAGTTTAAGGGTTTGCGACTTGCTGCTGCAGTTGCTATATGATGCTGTGTCGTTACATCAAGATGTGATGTGTTGATAGTGCAAGGCGGGGTGCGTCTATTAAAGACATTTTGACCCAGTTGGTGATCATTTAGTTGCAACTCCCTACCGGTACCATACTTCGTGCAACATCAATTCTCGATTCCCAATTATCTAGTCCACTCTACCACACAAATTCTGCGCCGGCGCAGCTTCCACAATGACCTCTATTCTCCCCCCGATCCCAAGATTCGTCTTCACCATCCTAGAGCCACTTTCCCTGTAAGTCACAAGCAGCCACAACCGCAATTGTTCATTGCGAGCTTAAATATCTCTTTCTAATTGGAAAATGGTTCAGAATTGCTGGAGCCGTTGCACCGTTCATATCTCCAGAATGGTTCGTTGCAGAGCAGACTCCCATGTCTCCCCTTGAGCCAATCTCAGCAAATACTCGAGTAGTGGCATATCAGTAAGCCCCCTGAGCTGCTGGTTGCCCCTCAATCCCCTTGCCGCTTCACCCCTTCTTCCAATGCGTTTGTTACGCCTTTCTTTTGATTTGAACGTTGCAGCTTCGCTACTTGGGGTTTTTACTGACTGGCAAGATTGGGAAACATCTACCTCCTATTGGCTATGGTTGGAGTGGCTGTGCTCTATTCAACCACCGAGCCCAAGGTGGTCAGAAATTATGTGATAGCCCTTTGGATTGCAGATATTGGGCATGTCGGTATCACTTGCTTTGGCATGGATCACAATAGGCTCATCGACTTACCAAATTGGAACCCAATGACTTGTAGGTGCTGATGCTTCGAGGCCCCTGAATACTGAAACTGACTTGTTACTTTTTTGCAAGGGGGGAACATTGGAGCAACAGTCTTGTTATTTCTAACGCGGACGGCTTACTTGCTTGGGCTTTTCGGGCAAGATCGCCAGGTGGTGCCCGTCTCGAAGAAGGTGCAGTAAAGCTGGGGAATACTATACCCCACCTTGACCAGCGAGCCGCCGGAAGCCTTGCTTGATTTCACCTCCAACTATGTTTCTGCCAATTTTTTGTTGGTCACCCAACGTGTGGCTACATAATAGCTTCTAGGAGTCACACTATTAGTTTGTTCTCCAGAAAGTAATGTGGTTGATTCGCCAGGTTATTCGGTAACTTGCGAGTATTCATCACAGACTTGCCTTTCAAATGTAAACCATGATATGGGAACACGGTGGAGGGGTCAAAGCGGTAGCCAGATGAATGAGATTTCCAAATGGTTAAATACAAACAACGTGAATATGGCTGGCTGTAATGCTTTTATCAAATAACTCCTTGCAGAACCAACCAATTCCCAACTTTTCATCCGCAGCAAGTCAAATCCTCGCAAAGCTCCCCGCATTTGATCTGACAAACAGGCTTCTCACTAGATATCTGCTGTAACAGTACCTGGCCTCCCCCTTCATTATCTCGCAATGCTGTGCTGGTAGAAAACTCGGGCTGCAATGTTGCGCTATGGATTCCGTAGGCGTGAAGACATTCTCCCATAAGTTTTGCTTGACTCATGAAACCGACGACATCCTGCTCTGACGTTACAACGTGAGCTGATGCTATGGCTTTGTTTTGGCTCAGACGCCAGGCGTGGAGTTCATGGACAGAGGTGATTCCTGGAATCTAAATGACTCAAGATCAGCACAGAGCAACGCTAAATTCTAAGTAGAGTATTTTCGTACCTTCTCAAGATCGTGTTTGACGTCTTCGAGATTTACTCCAAGTGGGACGCTTTGAAGAAGAATAGACCCGCTATTCTTCACTACATGCTGTTAGTCACGAAGGGATAAATGGGAGTCTGAGAACTCACCCAGGGGTAGTGATGAAAGTAATATCAGAAATGAAATGCCCATGCTAACTCCAGGATCCGCGTAGAATCTGCCCTCGAACTTCGCTTTCCTGTCCAGAAAATTAGTAAGCTTTTGCTTATTCTTCTGGGAGCAGAGAGGAGATATTTTGAAACAGATATGAAATCGTGTTTTGCAGGTCATTTCGACGTACCAAATTACTGCAGCAGCAATAATTACCCCTATATTATTAATCGCATCGCCAATAACGTGAATTAAGACTCCCATCATTCCAAGGTCATGGTCATGACCACTTCCCTTAGATGGTTCGAGCTTGTGACGATGATTCTCATGGGGTTGCACTTCCTTCTTCCAGTATCAGTAAAATGGGTTGAGTTTGGAAAAGGAAGGACCAACTGTGGTGAGTTCGGAGAGTTGGATGGTGCCGGTATACTGGCCACCACCCGCTTCGTTGCTTCTTGGCCCATCATGTTCTGTAATTAAAGTTGAGTAAAATACGCAATCTTGGACAGAGTGCCACATACCATGCAGGAAGATCGCACTGATGATATTGAGAGTTAAGCCAACACATCCCATGATGAGAACCAACATTGGATTCTCGACTCCTGTGGGTAATTAGCAAGAACATCTATGGATCGATTACCAAGTGTTTACTCTGAAGAGAAACAAACCGTTCGATGGATTGCAGGAAGATGCTGACTCCAAGGGCGAGGAGGAAGACACCATTGAAGAAGGCACCCAAGAGCTGGGCTCTTTGCCAACCAAACGAAAGACGTTTGGGGGATGTTGGGCGTCGAGATATCTATGAAAGCGGTGAGTTCTATTGTGAAGTAAAAGGATGGGATTCTCTATACTTTGAGAGCAACTAAAGCTACAATGAAGCCGATTAAGTCATTCATCTAGTAATGTAAGTGAATGAGTCAAAGTTTCCCCTTCATGTATCCAAGTCTTCAATTTCCACTTACGTAATGAAAAGCGTCTGCAATGAGAGCAAGTGAATGCGTATAGAAACCGACTTGAGGGGTTTGCATGAGTTACGGACAAGTGACAGAGCGGGATATTGATTTTTTGTGTGACTTACCCGAGATCTCAGCGACGAAGAAGCAGAAGGATATTCCGATGGTGAGCATCAGTCGCTGGGAGCGAGTGAGTGAAGAAGCCATCGCCGCTATTATTGAATTCAGTTGAAGTTGCTCGGGTGGCGGATTCGAGACGATGCAAAGAAGGGAAGGGAAGCAACCACCAGACTGTTAAAGGAGACGTGCCAAGGCGCTAGCGCTTAACAACACAGCCAGTACACCAGCTGCGTTTGAATATTCTCTTTGTGAAACCGATCGACACTATTGTTGTTATGCTCTGGAGTACACGCTCAATATTTGCTTTCCTGTATGACTTTGCGCGACTTCGCTTTGACTCCTGTCCTGACCTGAGTCCTGTCTGCCGAGTGTCATGGCCTGAATTGAATTAGGGCACCTCTGGAACGAGGTACACTTGTACTGGATGGAAGGAGGATTCTTGAGATGGAGATACCGCTACGTCGCAAAGTCAAGACAAGACAAATGAGCACCTCACTCACTACTACTTGCACAGTGCACCAAATATTTCCGAGGTACCCGTACGGAGTACTCGTACTCAGTATTACTTCCCCCAACTTGCATGTAAATTATTAACTGAGGTACGCTACTCGATTGTTGCGTCGGGCCCAGGCCCGGGTCCGCGATGTCACTCAGGTTCTCGGCGGTGGGATCTGGAGTGGACGATGAAGTGCCAGGGATGAGCAAAAGATCAAAAGCGCCCAAACGGGCAGTTTTGATGCCAATCGGCGATCAGAAATAATGGTGGTGGTGGTGGGTGGTAAGTGGTAAGTGATAGGTGCACCGGGTGTAGGGGACTTTCCGACTTTTCACTTGAGATCTGGTGGATGGATGGTGGATGGCCCGAGGTTGCTGGGCTGTGGACTGGTACATACTGAATATGGACGGTACGGAGGGGTACTGTACTGCAACGAGACGTATACCGTATGTAGGTGTAGTAGTAGGCAGGTAAATTATGACAAAGAGGCCGCTCCAGCCAAGCCCAAAAGTCTTAAGGCTCTGATAGCCAGAGCATACCCCTACCTACGTAGGTCGGTATTCACGTAGGTATGCATGCCTACCACGTGCGAATGGCGGCGAAGACCTTGCGAGAATCGCTCTTTTGTTTCTTCCGCGACGCATGTGCCCCATTTTGCTGCATCGGATTCTTGTTTTCCTACAGTCTGCATCTGCAGGAAGAGGGATAAAGTGATTACAGTAGGCAGTACTCCAATTGATGGCGGTTGGTGATGGATGTGGGGTGGATGGGTTGGTGGCTGCCAGCGGTGGGGTGGCGAGTGCTACGGTACAGTACGCCGTACAAGCACCAAGCCCTATTGGCTTGGGGTAAAAGCTTGGTGAAGGCCTCGGGGGCTTGTAGCGGGAAGCTACCTCGGAATGGGACAAGTTACCAGTAGGTGCATGGCAATATCATTATGTCACCCCTAAACAGCCCTTGAACCCTTAAATCCCATACACTTTGAACCCTGAATATTGAACCCTGAACCTTGAACCCATGCACCTAACCCATGCACTCTGGACCCTGGGCTTGGACCCTTGGACCCCTACCGCTACTGTGGCCGACCCTTATCTTCAAATGGCGTCAAGCTACAGTACCACTCTACTCTACTTGCTTGCTCACTCTTGTACGAAGTTATAGCCAAGAAGACCGGAGGACGCGGGGCTTCCCTTGGTGCTTTCACTGTTATTGCTGTCCCCCTCGCCCCCGTCTTCTTGGCGGAATAGTTAGGCCTGGGACGAAGTATAAGTACTCAACCATGCCACCTCATACTTTATAGGAATTGATCGACTGTACTTGGCCATAACTTTTTAAACAAACATCTTCGTAGCCCTCGCAATTCTTTGCTTTTACTCGTAAATGACCAATATGCCTTCAAGAAACTTACCTCTCTCTGCCTTACATGTCAATGTCAACCCGGACCTGACTCCGAGAGGCTTCAACCTTAAAGTCAACTGCTTTGACAAAGACTTCACTGCAAACTTCAATGAGCCGTGGGATAATTGGATGGAATGGGGGAGCAATACACTGGAGCAGGATTTCCCCGTTGGATATAGCAATACATCCTTGATAGACACGTGGGCCGATGCATCCGAGGAAAATTTGATGTCTAGATCCTACTCCGCTGATGTCCAATGCCCCTTTGATGCTTCGCCATTCGAGTTGGAGAGTCTGGATCAATCGCCCCACGGCTCTGCAGGCGATTTCATGAATACCCATACACCGCTTCCAGCCAACCTTCGGAGTGAACAAGACCAACCCAACACCGTGCGCCGTTTCTCTTCCCTGACACCAGAGGAAGAAAAGAGGCTGGAAGATATAGCCATGCCCTACCATCTACAGGCTTTGATCCGGACGCCCACAGAGTCTTACTCCTCTCCACCAGAGTCCCCAATTGTCGTTGCGGCACCGGTGGTACCGGAAACACGAACACGCAAGAGTAGAAAGCAGAAGCAACCATCCCCACAAGCGGCAAGTGCCAGCACACTTCGCCAATCCAGACAAATTGGCCATAATGCCATTGAGAAACGGTACCGCACAAACCTCAACGAACGAATTGATTGCCTTCGCCAAGGCATTCCCCCTCTAAACCGCGCTTCCGGCTCTGAATCCAATTCGGGAGATGAGAATTTCGGCGAGAACAGATGGGATGGACAGTTGAAGTATGGGAAAGCTGCAGTTCTGACGCGGGCTTTGGATTATATCAAGCATCTTGAGACCACCACGCAGCGATTAGGCGGCGAGGTCAAATCACTAAAGGTTCGCGTGAGAGACATTGAGACGGGAGTGGGTGCGGAGGAGTGCGAGACAGAAGATGGGTTGAAAGTACTGACGGGTGACACTTTGGAAAGCATCCAAGCTGGTATGGTTTTCTCTCGCAGCATTTCAAGCAAGTGACAAACTGACTCTATTTGCAGAATTCCAGCACATCAGATTCAGAACAAATTCATGCCCAGGGCGTGCACAATCCAAGGATTTCAGCAAGGCATCCAAATGACATGAGGATGCCATTGAGGGCATAGATAATATTAATATTAATGTGGGGCATTCACCTTGTGTATGAATCCATATTTGACTTGCAGTGACATCTGAATGCATCCTCGCACATTCTGGACTTCCTAACACCCTTTCCCAAACCTTCCCCAAGTAAATTATCCACTTGCACCCATCTGCGTCGCCTGTGACAGCACGATCAGATCAGTTGACGAACGCGAAACCTAAAATAAAAGTCAAACACCCACCTGGCATTCGTACGGAGCGAGGAGCATCCTTGCAATCAACACGATGAATACAATGCTCAGCAACGCCTGTATGGCAACCATCGTCTTCCCCATCCGTACATATTTGCGCAACTTTGCTACATCATCCGCATGGTGTTTGAGTACATATTCGCGGCCAGCAGGAGACAGACTGTCATCGCCGGGAAACATTGTCAAGAATGGCAAGGGTATTTCAGATATGGAAGTCAAGAATGCTGAGAGACCTTTTGAAATATTCAAGAGGGACATGCGTCGTTTTGTATTGCCCGCGTGGCTGTAGATGACTGCGGCGAGGCAGCAGGTAAGGGAGTCTAGCTTGGAGCCTCGCGAGGCGTACTCGGAGGCTTCCCAGGTGGCTTTCCCCGTACCACCTTTTATCTCAAGGTGTACTGGTAGGTAAAATAAAGACTAATGTGGGTAATATAAATCCTTTGACATAGTAAATAATAATCAGAAATCGATTGGACCAAAAAAAGCACAATATTAATTATCCTGCCAACATTAATTATCCTGCCAACATTACCTCACCCCCTATAAGCCCATAATCCAGGAACTTAGCAAACCCCAGATGGAAGATCATAGCTTTCTGTTCTTCCAGCCGATGTTCCCCTTGACGCGCCGGACCCAACACCACGTTTTGCAAAGGCTGTCCACAACTCACAAACGTTATCGCCTCTAGTGAGGGCCTGGTCGGCGTCAATAATTGCGTCGCGAGCAGAGATAAAAGTCGGACTGCAGGGCTGAAGAGCCATGCCATCGATGACCAATTTCATAGTCAAGAATCTTCCATCGGAGGAACACCATTGTCATCAAAGGTCGGTCTGCGATCAGCAGTGATGCCATGCTTGTCTACTAGGTTCCACAAAATTTCGTAAATAATGGTAGCCCAAGCCGTTCCTATAGCGTGAACCTCATTCAAGCTATTCAGGCTCTCGTAAGTCAAGGGAGGAAATTGAAATGTACGGAGGTGCAAGCCGTAAGTTGTGTCTAGCGTGGATTTTTGACAGGGGTGTAGAGAACACCAAAATGTTTACGGAGACTCGAACAATTTCTTACTATACCTAGGGAGTACCGTATTTTATAAATAAGACCATATCCTAGCTAAGGTCTACCCCCTCGTGAAAGTTAGTAGACTAGCACTAGGTCCTTTATATTAACTAGAACGGTACCTCGTACACTCCTCAAAAGTCCGCGCTAGACACAACTTACGGCCTGCACCTCCGTAAAGGAGTTGATGTTGTCCAGGCTACAACGCGCTACTGTAAAGAAGCTTATAGGGTGGGGCTTAGGGGTCACCAGGGGTGGTACGGCGGGAGCGGGGCGGGGCGGGGCGGATATAGCACAGCGCTCCTTAGGAACTACTCGTACAGCCGACTGACTTTCCAAATGCGAACAAAATATATATGTATTACTCGAGGAAAAACATCTACTAGATCCTCCATACTTCGAATTTGACCATGCCAGTGCTTCGTCCATGAACAAGAACCGACACCGGATTTTTCACTTAATGGTTTTATGCAAGCGACCTTTGCAATAGTTATGCCATCTTAGGTAGCCTCCAGAACACTAAAGGTTCTCCGAGTCAAGAAATAGTTGAACAGTGAGTGACCTGTGTATCCATGGTAGCCAATCGCCATCAAGAAAACAAAAGTATTCGAGTATGATTTCGCCAATTATATGCATACTGTACCACGTGGAAGCTCACCTCGATGACCTCTGGGCTAGATGTTCCTTATTTTTTGTTTAGGATCCATTGTAAATAGAAGAAGCCAAAGGCTAGACTCCGAGAAAAGGTTTAATGACAGCTTCTGTGCAATGAGGGGTATGTTTTTCTACTAATAATACACTCATCAAGTCATGAAGATCCAGCCTTGCCCTTAATATAATGCCGCCAGCATGTGACAACGCATATTCTTTCTTAGGCTTCAAAAGCTTTTACTGCTTCCAGTATAAAACCGACCGTTTCTTTCGGCTTGCTCAACATCGGCGAATGGCTACTATCAATCTCTCGAAGTGTAACATCACCTCCGGCCTCCTTGGCACTTTGCACAAAGAACTTCTGTGCCTCGAACGGGAGCGCCTGGTCCTGTATAGTTGCCAGATACCAGACAGGAGTATCCTTCCAGCCAGAATAGACAGACTCGCCTCCTTCCACCAAAGCTTTCATCGACTGCTGTGTGAGTCTCGTGACCCAGTAATCGCCCTCTTCTACGGGTAGATCATGGTAGAACAGTTGTCTGGAATCAGCTACTAGGTCAACAAAGCCGGTTTGCTGATTCATCTCCCATATTGGCGGTGGCGGCCCACCGAGTCCTTCCTACAAATTACAAATTACAAATGTTAGCTTTGCTTTTCTCGGAAAAAAGGAATTCAAGATAACAAGCACACGAAATAGGTACTCTTGGAAGAAGAACTTTAGACCTCTGGAGGATGGGACTTTCAAAACACCCTCGAAGAAAAAACCAGCTCACCATAAAGCTTAGACCAGTCTGAGCGAAGCCAGTCGCTAGCATAACAATGCCGATTACATGGCCGGGGGTACTCTTAGCCGGCGAAGAACCATCTTGCTTGTTCCTCGTAAGTCCCTTGACTGCACTGCTTCCTACAAGACCCCCATAGGAGTGCACCACGACCACGACATTGCGACCTTGTGAGGTCTCCGCCACGACCGAGTCCCGAACGGCTTTGACGTCCTCTGGTAGACCTGCAGAAGGGTCTGATGCGCCTGATGGGAGAGCGACGCGGATACATCTGTACTGCTGGGCCTCAAGAAGTAGAGCAATCTTATGCCATGTATCGGTGTGGTGCCATGATCCATGGACGAAGACCAATGCGGGCTTGCCAGACATAATGAATGGGACGTAAATTGGTAATGGTTATGAGGGTATGAGGAGCTGAGAAGCAGGGAAAATGAGTGAACTGGGCAGGAAAGTTTGAGCTGAATGGTGCACCAGGAGGTAATTGAAGAATTCTATACATGTACATCGAAGGAGGAACGGTCTTTTATAACGAAATGCTCTTTACATTGATGTATCTTAGGTCGGGAATCTTGGTCATGCGGTTATACCCGAAAGGCTTATGTACATGCGCTTACTCCGAAGTAGGGCTGAGAAAATTCTACGGGAAGACATTAGTTTCGGCCGAACGGACGAGAAACCACTGAACGTAACAATGCTTTCGCAATGAAACGGACAGGAGAAATATGTGGTCGAAAAATAAGGTGTTGATTATACACTTGCAATTGTAATGGAGGTTGGATGATGGACTGGATTTTCGAGGAAGATGCTGCCAAAAGTTAGACATAAAAACTACGTCTTTTGAAAACCAAACTCCCCTTGCGAAGGATTGTGTTGCACCAGAAGCTCAAATCATGCTGCAAGACTTACCGCATATCCTTGTACTCAAATCCGCCCAGATTTCAGCTCATACCCGGGGCTTTCAGGAACTTGAGCGAAACGTAAAAGCTTTCTCAAATCTTGCTGTGCAGTCATCATCTAGCTGTGGTCATTTTGCAATATCACCAGCCTTGTACATTTAGTGCTTAGGATATGCCATTCTATTGAACACCCATAAATGTCTAAAAAGAAACACCGAGTCTAGGCCGTTCAGGGGGTCTCATAGAAGGCTATTGATGGCGCCACCCAGCTGTTCAACTCTCGCTGGTAAGCTGCAGTGGGCATCGCAATTTTGGTCTCTGACATTTTCAACCCTGGCTCCTGCGCGATACCAGCAAAGCGCTTTGCAATCCAATCCATCCAGAGCCATTGAGAACTTGTAAGTGCCGGGTTATGCGAAATCGCCGGAAGGCGGAGATATTCTATCTGAGCAGCGGGAAACTTCTGTGCAGTTGCCTCTACCGCAGAAGTGGTCATATCAGGATGTATGATAAAATCATTATTCCCATGGATAACCAATAAAGGGCCACCGATTTCTTTTCCACCAACTTTGACTGATTCTTGAAATTTCTGTACGAAAGAATTGTCCGTCCAGCGAGGCTTTGTCGGCTTGGTCCCATGTATGCGGGTAGCTACAGTTGCACTGCATCCTCCGGTTTGTTGTATAATTCCCAAAGAAACCACAGCTTCATCAGTCAGAATTTCGGCACGATTGAACTCGGGGAATATGTTCTCCATCCTATAGCAGATTAGTTCGGGCTTTAAGAGGTTTTCAGGAGCCGAGCCTCTGAGCTCTCAAATGTAAGAGAAATCATACCCCTGTGCGATTAAGAATCCGAAGGAATGAAGGGTCAAAGGTCCCATTTTCTTGTGGATAATAGTTGTAACAGGAGCTACCGCAACAGCCCCTAGGTACCCCGAGACGGGCTCGACTGCTTGCCGCTCCGCAGTGGCCCAAACTGCTCCTCCGCCTTGAGAATGGCCGATAACAACGAAAGACTTCGAGAGCTCTGAAAAAGCGCTTTGTGCTGCTTGTACCGAATAGATAATATCATTTGCATGACTTGGGTTCACTGCATATTCGTGGAGAATCGGCTTCCCATGAGCGTTTTTCGACACTCCGAGTCCGGCATAGTCTGTAGCAACCACAACATAGCCCTGAAGAGCTAAATTGTAGGGAGCGAGATAGTGTTGCCAGAGATTTTTCATGTGCGAAGGGGCACCATCAGGGGTAATTCCACTGGTTCCGTGAGCCCAAGCCACAACTTGAAACCCATCGGCAGATGATCGTGGACTGGAAGGCCAGAGAATATAGGCCGAGACAGGAACCAAGGAGCCATTGAAGCTCTTCGATTGATATACGATGCGTGATATAGCGGTACCAGGCGGTAACGAGTAGAGCGATGCATTCGTATGCTTTTCCACTTTGATCAATGTTCCTGGAGGAACCGAAGCAGAACCCGTATCCACCGAATAAAAAGCGTCCTCAAGCACAGAACCTGTAGCCCACTGGTACTGTTCGAAAGTAAGAGCCGCACGAGTAATCTCTGAAATAGCTAAGTTTGGGAACATTGTCGACATAATAATGGAGGGAGATAAATACACGTGGATCGCGGTGACTTAGGACTCCCCGTATTTGTAGTTAGAACCAAGACGTCGCGAGATGTGAAATAGATATAGGATACGAAGTCATGGACTCGCGTTTCCTCGGTGCGTGGACCAACACTCTTTTCATAAATTTCATACGACCATAGCGGGTAGGGTGACGTCGATAGACGTCGGAAGAACCTTTTCTGAGCCGTACAGTATAGCCGCAACCAGGTATTTACTTGGTCGGGTGCATAGGGAGGGGAGGGTTGTTGGCCATTGAGATCACCCGGTTGAGCTTATCTCGGGGCAGAATCGAGTCCCTTACCAGTCAACCGCTGGGAATTAGCTTTCAGATGAATAAACCTAGGTCGGTATTTTGATGCGCCTGCGCCCCAGCTGCGTTGACGCGTTGACAGTCTGCTGGAGATACGAGATAAACGACTTGTTGCACGTAAACCACATTACGCGGCTCCTTGAGCAGCAGCCATTGCCGGCAGCGGTTGATCAGCTTGCCGGTGACCCCGAAATTATCAACCCCTCGGAATAATTGCCATAAGTTACTTCGTTATGAAGGCCAAATTCTCCAGCCAGCCTAACCTGAACGGTGTTCCGGCACGCAAGATGTGTATCAATCGAGAGCTTCACACCAAACTTGGTGGCCCAAATGAGAAGGAGGAAGCGCTTGCAAAGAGAAAGGGGAAGGTCCACGACAGCGCAACGCGTTCGCGCCCGGTTTTCTGTGAAACAAAGTTTACAAGGTACATGGTCGTAGTAGCATGTGAATGTAGGTAGATAACATCGTGGTACTCCGTAGGTACTATAAAAATTTGCCAGTACAGACTGTACAGTACGGAATAGGGCTGACTAGATGTGTATGCGGTAGAGTAACTGTTAAATTATGTTTGATAATCTCCTGTGAACCGGATAGATTGGACTTCGGGAGATGCCGATGCGGCATGCTGAGTCAGGGATTTACTTCAGGCATCTGCACTGATTCTGCAGGCTTCATCTCGCTAAATTGGCCGCCTGCAGGTGGGGGGTGGGGTGGTACCTGCGCGCTGCGACGACGACGACGACATCCCATCCCATCCCGCAGACCTATTTCATATTTGTAGTTATTAAGAAACTCTTACGAAGTATAAGTACGTGCCAAAGGGTTGTATTTAATGGTTGACCTGTTGCCTGGAGAGTTCAGGCAGGATAAAAACATATAGTCGAGGGGTAACGTGGAGCTTGGAAAATTGCTATACGGTCCTGGTATGATCTATACTAAACTCAGACAGGAAGACGTGGCTGTTCGTCGATTGTCTCGAATGTATGTGAGAGAAAGATGTTCCCACTTTTGTTCGTGTCGAAGTCGATGCTACGCCAGTGACTCTGCAGTGCATTGTCGTCTCAAAAAGAGTAAGTATTTAATACCTAGCTCCTAGCTCATGTCTTATACTCCGAGGCATAAAGATGCAGACTCTCCTTCAAACGCCCCCTTCAGCTGAACCTCCAAGGTACTCCCATGCTGACAACACGTGTGTCTTCAGAACGGTAATGAATTCATCAATCGAAATCGACTCATTTTTGGCTGCCATGGTCTCTGGTGAAACCCCGAATACGTACGTCGGCACATCTTTGTATCGGTAGAACTTGCAATCCGTTGCGCCCAGAGAAGGAATTGCCACAGGCCGTTTTCCAATAACGTTGCTGGCATTCCGCGCAAGAATATCAACCATTGGGTGATCATGAGAACAAGAATTTGAGGGGTTGCTCGCAGCCTCTTGTACAGTCAACGTGACCTCAGGGTATGCCTCCAAGATGCCATGGATTACATCCAGTACCTCGGCGGCTTTGAGTCCGATAGGTAGTCGAATGTCTGCCTCAAAAATGCATGAATCTGGGATCATGTTGACCTTTAAGCCGCCGTGAATGGTCCCGATGTTTACGGTGGGCTTCGGAAAAATATCCGCTGCTCCATCACCCATAGCTTCATCCACAGCTCTTCTGACCTCAGGCCGAGCCATATATTCCTCTAATCCAGGAGGGAGCTTGGGAACAATATCCTCGACTGCAAGCAGCTCATTGATGAGTCTAGCCGCAATCCGATTTGCACCAACACTTCGGTGCAAAAAAGCGCCATGTGCTCCTTCCGTTTTGACGCTAAAAGTCAGACGCAATGTCCCCTTCTCACCGAATCTGATGGTATTGATTCCTCCTGGCTCAGCATTTATCATACAGTCTCCCCTCCAGCGGGTGTCATCGAGCAGATATCGAGTCCCCCATTTTCCTCCTGTCTCTTCGTCCGAAACTGTGCAGAGGCCTACAGACCCTTTAAGATACTCTTTGTATTTGAAAATATAGCTGTGCGCAATGACTGACGCCGCAGTGCCTGCTTTTATATCGACTGTTCCACGTCCATAGAGCCGTCCGTCTTCGATATCGCCGGACCAAGGATTGCGAGACCAATCCTTTCCATCACCGACGGGAAAGACGTCTATGTGGCCATTCATGATCAGACGAGGCCCGTTGGGGTCACCGCAAATCAAGTCACTGACAACATTTGGCATTGATGGCTGTGGGGCTATGATTTCGGGGTTGATGTTCCAGTTCTGAAGGTAGCTGATGATCACATTTGCGGCTGCCCTTGTGTCTCCGGGAGGGTTAGGAGAAGGGGTCTGGGTGAAAGATTGGAGGAAGGCGACATGTGCATCTTTGTTGGCGTCAATTTCCTTTAGGAGAGCTTTGGCATCCATATTGATGACACTGACAGCAGGTATTCTGAATTGAAGGCGACACTTGGGAGGAGCATTCGAACTCGGTGCTTTATAGTCACCTAAGCCAAACTACCACGGCGAAAAACTGCCACAGCGAAAGCACTTCCTAAGACCGGAACGAAGGACTCGGCGAGACAAAGCAGGTCCTAGATCGCGCTGAATAAAAACAAGTTGCTCAAGTAATGTTCGCAATGATCATTTTCATGGCGCTTGGCCAGTGCAGTGAAGAAGAAGTACCTATCCGAAGAGCGGACGAAGAGCGGACGAAACACCGGCGAGCAAAATGGGTTTAGTGCGAGAACGTGACGAGCATGGGGAAATGGCATATCCGGAGCTGGGAATAGCAATTGAAGACTGGCAAACGAACGGAACAAATCGGGCTCGTCGGGATTCATAATGACAGGTAATAGCTTTATTGGGGTATAATTCCCTATCGGATGAGAGCAAGGAGTCTCATGTGAGATTTCCGCTAACGAGGTAAGCGAGTGAACCCCTATCCATGTGCAATTCAGCCTGGCTTGTAGAATCAATCAAGATGTCCAAAATCACTGAGAACAAGGCCATTTATGTCTTTCTCATTTCCTTCTGTCTCTCATTTCTGAAAATCGAGCAGATAGTCAAAGAAGGTGGGAGCGGCTTCTTGATTGGCCACGCCCTGCAAGTCACGCCCCGCTATCCACTATGTCAAAGCAGCTCCGATTTTTAAGCCGGCTCCTAGAAAGCATGTTCTCAACAGTCATTTTTGCGGACATCTTTGCGTATATATCTGGCGGTCCGGCTGTTGTTTCCTGTCGCCCAATCTCACCATCACGATGCCCTCTACTTCGGTCGGATCCGAGCTTCAGACATGGGATCAACCTACAGCACATTTTCAAGAGCCAATCTCTGAACACTCGCCTAGTCAACTTGGCGATGATAATAATACGGCAACACAGGGAGAAGACATCTTGATTCAGCAGCTCGCTCCAGCAGACGGAGGCCCTGGAGCATGGCGCCTCCTCGCAGCCGCTTTTGTTTTTGAGGCTCTTTTGTGGGGTGATTTTAAATCCCCATCCCCATCCCCATCCCCATCCCAAAGCACCTAGACTAATGGAGCCAGGCTTCCCAATCTCCTTTGGAGTTTTCCAGAACTACTACTCAAGCCTGCCACAGTTCGCAGGAAATTCAAACATAGCGCTCATAGGCACCATCGCGCAGGGAATGTGCTACCTAGGAGCCCCCGCCTCGGCCGCGCTAACAAAGCGCTTCCCAAAGTTCCAGCGCCAGCAAGTTTGGCTCGGCTGGCCCCTGTGTATTCTAGGCTTAATAGCAGGCTCCTTCACCACGACGCTGCCAGGCCTGATAGCCACCCAGGGCGTGATGTACGGCCTTGGGTTCGTGACTTTGACGTATCCGATCATCAGTTTCATAGACGAGTGGTGGATTGCGAGGAAGGGAATGGCGTTTGGGATTATCTCTGCTGCGTCGGGAGCCAGCGGGATCTTCATGCCGTTTATTATCGAGGCCCTGCTCCAGAAATACGGGTACAGGACAACCCTGCGTGCAGTAGCAGTGGGAATGGCCGTTCTCACCGGACCTCTGCTTCCGTTCTTGAAAGGCCGGCTTCCGCCCGCTGAGCGGAGCGCAATGGGGAAGACGAACTGGTCTTTTTTCAAGAAACCCCTGTTCTGGATATACTGTGCCAGCACCCTCCTCCAAGGCCTTGGCTTCTTCTTCCCGGCCCTCTACTTGCCCTCGTACGCCACCGCAATCGGCCTCTCGTCAACTTCTGGTGCCCTCGTGCTCGCCATCATGTCTTTGGCGCAAGTTATTGGTCAGTTCAGCTGCGGGTATCTGTCCGACAAGAAGATGTCGGTCAGCGCGCTTTGCACTGCTTGCTCTGTGATGTCCATGATAGCTGCCTTCGTACTGTGGGGGTTGGCGAAAAATCTGGCGCTGTTGCTAGTGTTTGGGATCGTGTATGGGTTTTTCGGCTACGGCTTTACGACGATGAGGGTTGGCATGGGAAGGGCCGTCAGTGACGATCCGAGTGCAGCGGTTGCTACTTATGCGATTCTGGTATTCCTGCAAGGAGTTGGGAATATCTTGGCTGGGCCTATTAGTGCTGGTCTGCTGAAGAGGAGGATACAGGTCGGGACGTATGGGATTGCGAGATACCAGGCCTTGGTGGTATTCACTGGAACTTGCATGTCGCTGAGCGCCCTGGTTATTTCATTGTGGTATCTCCGACCCAGGACAATCAGAAAGTTATTGGGAGGAAGGGCATAAGAGCGATCCGGCTTGGTATATTGTACTAGCAAAGGGGTATCAAGTTCTCCAGTCTATATCTATGCCTATGCGCCTCTAAAGTCTATGTATGATAGCCTCAGCTGAAGTAATTACCGTTGTCCTTTTGCAATCGTCGTAGATTCCGATTTCAGTCAGTTCTTTTTCCGGATACCTCCTAGGAAGGCATTCTTGATGGTTAAGTCATAGTCTTCTTTAAAGGTTTCATCTTCCCCAGCCACAACAACCAAGTAGGCCATTTTCAAGTGTTTTTTTGCTGCCTCTGCCAACTTGAACTGCCCTTTTGCCTTCCATGCCATCATTGAAATTTGCCTATCGTGTTGGCAGAGTTAGTAACGCCAGCTTAACAGAGATTGGGGATGGTCAGAAGGAAATTGTGTGATGGAAAGTTCTCTTTGACTGGGGCAATTCATACGACTTGTAAAACTCCAAGAACAAGCACTTCCCCTAGAAAACCAACGAGTAGAAGGTGAAACATTCTACAGCTGGAGAATGTACGGTAGCCTTGAAATGAAGAGAAGACCATGCAGGATCTAATCACGAAAATGTTCTCACCACAATCGAGGAAGCTCCGGAACAGGAGCTCCCCGTTTCCGCACCACCAGCTTACCGCCGCCGCTCTCATTGATTCCTTCAATCTCGAAACCGAGAGCCTCGAGCGCTTTCTTGGTGAACCTCAGCATCAATGTTAGATTAAAGTCCGAAAGCAACCAATACATGGCGGCCTTATAGCAGGCTAGAAACACCTCGAACCTGGGAACCTCTTTGGCGGGAGGCCCGTATAGTTGATTTAGCTGGCCAAAAAGGGTGTCTTCCGCTTTGTGTGTCGAGTTGAGGATGGCTAGATATTTGTTTCTCTGTGCTTTTATGTCTTTTCCCGTGAAGCCTTCTTCTGTGCAAACCGGACAGGTGCATTTGAAGCCCCAGTTTTCGAGAAGAGATTTCTGGAGGTCGACACGATTGGTTGGATCGTGATAGCACCAAGTAATTTCGGTATTCCGAGGGATATCTTGAGTGGCCCGCATGATCTGAAGTCAGGTCTCGAAGTCAGTACAGCTCGATCTGAAAAAAATTAGAGAGTTGAGTACAATTGCACGGGAGTGAGACCTTCTTTGAGGAGTAGCCAGCCGACTCTTGAAAGATATAAAGGGAGTAAACTACCCACTCCTGAGATATTTGAAATGGAAAACTTCTCTTCGAAGCTTACGTACCATCATATCACCTATAAAGGTGCGCGCACAGTTGGCTATACAGGAATGATTAATATACGCAGCCAGCGGCCATATCCCAGATGACGTCGATATCTCCCCCGCCTGCTTTCTGGACAATTCTTGATCCTTGGATGTGACAGGACATCCAAATGCGTTGAGAGAAACAATCCGCTCAATGAGAAAACTGCAAAGTAGTTAGAACCAGACTGAGATCCAAGCGTGCAAGAGAGAATCACCTGTCCACTATTGGGGTACCATCTTCATTCGTCTCCGGACCTGGTTCGTACGTGCCATGATATGAATCTAAGAACGAATGTGCTCGAGAGGGGTTGTCTATGAGCTTCTGGTAGACATTTGAGATATGGGCCGCATCGGTACCGATTTTGACACGGTTTGTGGTCAGATTTATCAGAGCGCCGAATGCAGCAGACGTATCGGGGGAACCTTTTTCTGACGCACATACGTATGAGAAAGCCTTTTCGCAGGCTAAGAGCTCTCCACACTTGACTGATTTGTTCGTAAATAATCCTCGGCCTTTGCCCTCCACCTGTCGAACCTCGACCGGGGTATCGTAAGTCGCAAAATCTACTGGCCCCAGCTTGGCGTATCTATACATTTTCTTCCAGTTGTATTTGCCAGTCTTCTGTTCCTCAATCCGAAGTTTGACTCGTTCCAGTTCTTGTCGTCCTTGTTTCGCTGCAACACTCTCTGGATACCGGAGTCAGTATTGCCCGAGACGGTTGAATTTGCAAAAAGATGTTCCACAAGAGCTGAAACAATTGCTCCCGAAACGGCCCCTCAAAGAAGTTGACGTACCGGGAAACTTTTCAATCAAACGATGCAGCCATGTTATGCTCTCTTCAAAGTTACAGAGACCGTATAAAGCGAGGGCACCACGGTAATGCGCCTTGTCGGAACGAGCTTTGTGGTTTGCGATAAAAGATGCATCCTTAAGTGCTGCATCGTATTTACCAAGTTTCAAATGGCACAGAGCACGGTTGTTGTGAATGATTTCATCTTCTTCCGGTGTAATCAAGCCGGAGCTTGATGCTTGGGAATATCTGCAGACCAATTAGTTACCATAGTAATTCGCAACAATACGACTAGCAAAATGCCCAGTTCAAGTGAATAATTGTGGGACTTTATAATCAGTTGTGACCCCTCGCCCCAGGAAACTTGTATTGATCGTTATGACCTGGGAACTCAGGACAATAATGCTTTCGCAATCCTCTCTATCGCCTATTACCTTCCCGTTTGAAGTAGCATAGTACAGAATCCTATGCCAACTAACGTGGGGTACCAATATTCAAGGCTCTCAATGTTAGATTTGGCAACTTACTTCTTAATGGCCTCTGTATACTTGCCCGAAAGGAAACAAGAGTTTCCTTCGGTCTTTAGTTCTTCCACCGTCTTTCCAACTAGCCCAGGATTCTTTCTCCACGCGTTTGGTACTTTCGGATGATGATCAGCCAGCCACCTACAAGTTCGCGGTGTTAGTATTGTCTGGGGATAATGGTTTTGGAGCCCGGGAATGCCTTTAACGTCTCAGAACTCTCAAGACATTTAAACATCCCGAATATATCCGAACAAGGAGATAAATGCTTGGAGAAGTTTCATACATAACATCTGTAGGATGATCAACTCGAAGGCCGTATCCACCTGCAGTCACTTTGAAATATGGCTCTTTTAGCAATAGTACACCATTTTCCTTTAAGATGTCTGCTGCAGGGCGAATATGCTCGGGTTCTTGCTGGTACAGTGAAAACGTTGAAGCATCACCGGTTTCGTCTTCAACAACGCTGATGATGGCATTCTGCCGTATAGGTGGCACCGCACACCTGAGTAACATGTACCGCCCACGATGGTGTGTCTCCAGCTGAAGGTCTTTGATAAATATCTTCTGAAGACTCTCATGGCACGCCGCTGAGGGTAGATAAGGGTCTCCGATGATAGTAAACAACCGCTTCTGCCTCCCAGCAGCTTTGTCCTCTTTCATCAATTCATCCTGGGCAAGGTGAAGACCAATAAGCGTCTGCCGAGAATCACGGTCTCTCGGGATCTCCCCAGTCCGCTTGCGGGCTTCTTCTAGTTTGGATTTCTGTTGTTCGAGGAATAGCAACAACCTGCTATCTCCGGACGATGCGGCCATTGCGCCAGGGTTGACGGAGATTGTGGATGTGATTGATGGACGACTTTCATTGTCCCGCTCCGCTTAGCAAATTGAAAATTTGGGGTTGGCGTCAAAATAAATGCTCCAAGTGGATCCGATCCCGTCCCGTCGTCGCTCACGAACCGAATTTAAGCCCCAATCAGGAAGTAATGACTTCTGAGGAGCTCAACTGCATGAACGTATTTACCTTTAGAAATACGAGTAGCAAGCTCAAAGGAGAGGCTTTTGGAAATTCACGCTGATCCCGGCTGGCTAAAGAATGCCTTTCATTATACTCCTGGCTCTTGAAGTAACATCGACCAATCACAGGCTAGGAAATCATGGAAATGCTCACGTAGTCCCCACGCTCCCTTTACCTATCTTTAAGCAAGATGAAAGATACACCGTAAAAGGAGATGGAGACACCAATGGAAGATTACTTTTGACTTTACCAAAGAAAATCATTAAATCTCAATATGTAATAATAGGGGGTTCTTCAAGAGTGTATCGAGGTGGTAGGTTTCTCACCTGCCTATTATACAACACAAATGTTACGATTTCACACAATTCTCATCCCTCCACTATCTTCCATCGTGACCCCCCCCCTCAATCATCGTCAAATATCTGGTACGTATTTTGTAATATCGTGTCGACAACTCTCACTTGTAGTCCGGCATCCTGAATGTTTGGCCCCGAATTGGCGCCCATGAGAGTCGGCCCAAACACAATTGCCAGGTTTCCTGAGGTCATGCGATTTGAGCTTGAGTTCTCTTGTACTCTGTTGAGATGTAGAGTAATAGCACGCAGGGTTGCGTAGTTAGGATCAGGGAGACTGTTAATAATAGCGTGAAGTGAGTCGCGCCGTACGATATCATCGTCATTTTCTAGGTGTGATCAGTACTAGTAGCGTGAGAGGAAGCTTCTGAAACTCACTGGCAGCCTCAATAAAACCGGTGTAATGCTCAAATGTGAGAAGTGGATCAGGGAGTTCGCGGAAGAATTGCTTCAACAGACCAGCTACGCTGTTTACATCATGCATGAAATTTTCGGGGTTACGGAAGTCAACCTTCGAAGCATCTATAGCTGGTTAGCTGAGATTAGAAAACAATGATGCTTGAAGAACCTACCATTATCAAACATGGCCTTGATTTTGGTAATGTGGGATGAAGTTCCTGACAGACGGTAGATGCCTTCTACTTCGAGTCCAAACAGATCCACGGCTTGAATGCACTGATACACAACCATAGGCACAGCAGACCCGTCCCGCTCGAACAGTTGCTCCAGACTAAGACCGAAAACAGGTTTGAGAGGAGGGAGATTGCCGTTGTTTCCTGTCGTTGGGGTTTGGGTATAACTAGTTGGTGCTGCTTGTTGCGGTGGAAAGGATTGAGGAGGTGGAGTGTGTGAAGATTGGAATGGAAGTGTTGAGAGTTGTGGAGGGCCGCCGGCGCCGGCGCTGGTTGGGCTTGAGGTGAAACTTTGGTTTTGCGGTGGTCCTCGAGGCGGTCCTCCCATAGATCCATACTGCTGGGTTGGTGGCATCGACGGACCTTGACTAAAGCTCCTCTCATGCTGTTGGGTGACGGCAGGTGGTGGCGGTCCTTGGTTGAATGATTGACTCATGTGCGTTTGGTGAGGCGATTGCGTAGCACTGAACGCCTGTGGAGGGCCCTGTCGAGATGCATAGGAGGCTGCAGGATCTGACTGACGTTGAGGCGGAGGCGCGTTTGATTGTGTAGGGTTCAAGACCTGTGAAAAGATTAGTCGGCGTAGACTTTTTAGAAGCGAGAGCTTACGGGATTTTTCTGATAAATAATTTCAGCCTTTCGAGGGGCAACGTTCTTAGCATGACTGGCGAGGTAGCTATTGAGATCTTTCTCATTGTCAATGGCATACACAACCTCACGAAGGCTTCGCGGCCCTCCGTGATCATTTCCTTTGAGTGGGCTAACGCTTAGGCCGTTGCTCAAAAGGAGCTTCTCATTGAAAGAAGCTGTTGGCAGAATTAGCATGTTTCTAAAGGCAAAGAACCTTGTGTCTCACCAAACTTCTGCATCTGCAAGGTCAACGCCGCGTCACACTCCTTTATAAGCTCTTGCAGTGCCCTCACAGCATCAGGTCGTAATTTCGCATGAAGCTCGCTTCGCTGACTTTGAGTGGTTTGCACCTTCGCAGCATAATCCTGATCCGCAGCCTGCACTTTTCGAAGAAGATCTTCCTCGTGCTGCTGGGCAGACTTAGGTCCCTTCAAGCCAAACTTCTTCCCAGCCTGTCGATCTCCTGTTCTTGCACGATCATAGTCTTCCGCCAGCGCATCGTACTTGGCTTTGGATTTCCTCATAGCCTCCTCTGTATTTGCTACTCGTGTTTCCGCACTCAGTCCCGTCGTCTTCCACTGCTTTCTACCCCGCTCGCTGTTCGCCGCCAAGTCCATCAGGTCGTCATGCATCTGGTGCAGTGAGACGGCGAATTGCGCCCCATTGTCTGCCATACGATCGTGAATTGTGGCGACTTCTTCATAAGACCGGAGGAAGGAACCGTGGCGTTGTTCTGGTCGGCGGATATTCTCGATCGTTGATCTGGAGAGCTTTTTGAGCCCATTCGAATGTTCCTCCTCCAACACGGAACGTTTTTTCAGGAAGAGGGCAAACTCCTATCGTAGTAGTATTAGCTCCAAACCAACGTATGCTAAGCTGTCCCTACCTTCGCAGATGCTATACTTTGCTTCAGACGATTGAGCAAGGTCGAGACGCCGATCTGAATGTCGCCCATTAGCACTCAACTCAAATTTTGACGGCCCAACTCTGCGCATACTTCTGAAGTAATAACCTCTTGAACGGCCTTCGCGTTGGGATCGATCTGAGCTGGAGGGGCAGCACTTGATGGCACCGAATCTGCGTTGATGGGCGAGACCTCATCGCTGTTCGCGTTTGGGCCAGCCCCAAGAGACATGCTGCCGTTTCTTTCGTAGTTTTGGTCAGGGAGTTCGGGAGGCTCTGAGGGGAGCCGATCAGGATTGTAGTCGTCGTCGATTGGCATATTGGCGGGTGGTGTGCTGATTGTAAACTGTGTGATTTGTACTTGTGCAGTATGGTACTGTCACGGTTTGATCGACAAGTTGATGGGAAGAAGGAATGCCGCTCATAATCATGCGCCGGGATATCCTCAAAATGGCGTAGTGTAGCTGTGGATGTGGTTGTAAATTCATGTGTTCGCCATGGATCCGGCGCTGCTTGGTGCAAAGCAAGAAAATCCTTTGCAGGTGGTGAGGTGAGGTGATGCTGCTCCTTTTCGCTGGCTTGGAATGCAATGCAATGCAATGCTACAGTACTCCGTACTCATACCACCTATGAAGCTTACGAGGCGGCTGGGCTTGGGCTGCTCATAACCGCGCCTTTCTGCGCTAGTGTTGTTTTGGTTAGCCTCAAAAAGAAGGGGAAAGAAAAGGGGGGTTGTGGGGTCAGAGTCTTTGTTGCCGAAGATGGTGCACGGCACAGGTGGGTGCACGTGGCGTGGCTGTGGCTTGTCGCTACCTAAGCTAAGGTAGTGGATGGTGGGCTGCAGGTACTATTGAGACAATATTGGGATACAGTAAGGCACCAGTTCAAGGAACTATATTATTGAGTACAAAATGGTTCATATCTACGTTCATCTTGGTATCATAACCTCATCATACAGACTTGTACGCCTGTTAAGCCAAACCATGGTATCTACAGACTTCAATGCTCCTACACTCCTACACTCCTACCAATATTTCCCAATACGAACAGGTCGTTGTTAGCCTCGCCGGGCACCGAACAAAGTCAAGCTTAAACTTGTATCGTTTTCTCCAAAATGCGGTGTTGAATCGCCCAGCAGTTCCCACTTCCTCAAAGGAAACGGAGTTAATTTCTCCTTCTCGTGGCTTCTTTTATCAGTTCCGTCACCCGGCCCTCCGCTTGAAACAGGGATGCTTTCCTTCTGACTTAGAACCAGCCACTCTGACGGATTCGCAGCGAAACTAAAGATATAGTGTAACTGTGGGCTGGAAACCGTGTCGCGAAGACTGCGGATGCACTGCTGCCGCATATCGTCCGGAAGCGAATCGACGAGGTAGAGTGCAAGATCGAAAATATGTTCGATAAGCCCATTGACAGCTTCTGTGCTGGTGTCAAGGGCTTGTAATTCGAGCATGATTGCCGAGAGAGCGAGTATTGCTTTAGCACGACTCTCATGTCCTGACCTGGTGGCCTCGAATTCGGAAGTATGCATTGTGATAAACGACAGAAGGAGGGGAATCCATTTTGTGACGAGGGCATCCTTGATTTGAATTGCATGGCTTGTAGATAGCAGAATCCGAACGCCACTAAGTGTTGTGATTATGTCGACCGCAAAGCTTGTATGATTTGAGCTCATGGATGTTGGCGCAGTGGCACTGCTTGCTGTTGTATCTATTATACGAAGAAGGTTTTCCGCATGGGTAAGACGACCTTGCAAAGCCGAAGACTCGTAGCTAAGGGCCGATTTTGGCGACGGGAACAGAGCAAGGAATTGTATCTGAGCTCGTCGCCTCAAGTGGTAGGCAATAGATTTGTCGAGCAAGGGCACAATACTAGCCCATGCTGTTTTGCCGGAACCGACAGCTGCCTCGATCGCACTATCAAAGGCCTCAAGGCGCTCCGAACGGCCTTCCTCGGTGCCTGACATAAGACTGTCTTCGGAAGTAAACATCGATTCAAGCTTGATTTGACAAAATGGTAAGGTGAGATCATTTGCAATATCAAGGATTGCTTCTGTTGTTATAGATTCTCGCTGGCTGTCGCTAAGCAGGAGTTTATCGACGATTGATGAAACTGAGACTGCGTTAGGCGAGCCGGATTCCCGCACCATGGGTAGCACGAGCGCTTGAATCATCGACTCGGTGTGTAGCAGGGCGTATTTTTGAAGAGCTCCCATGAGCTGCCATTTTCAAGCAACATTTTCGCGTTCGCATCGTTGGTATCACCACCTTCGGATGCGTGGTGCTCTTCAAGGGCTCGACGAATGGTGGTGAGGACTTCGACTGCAAAATCCATCTGCACATGAGCCTGCTTGATTCGGAAGCGGTATAGTTCTTCGACGCCCATACTTCCCAGCAGATTTGATGGTCCAAGGAGGAGAATAAGAAGCTCTTTAAAAGCTCCCGAGGTGGATGGTTGGGTTGAGAGGGTCTCTTTCTCATTCAAAGCTTCACAACTTGCTAAGACGGACTGGAAAGAAAGACACCCAAAGCTGATCAAAGGGCCCAGAATCCGTATCATACTTGGGCGGTCCGTCATGTTTAGGAAACGAACAATCCAATTGTGCATGATGCTATCGAAATGCTGAACGTCAAATGTTCGCAGCCTTGTAAGCAAAAGCCCACAGCTCCGCTGTTGCTCGGGTGACTTCTCCCAAACCATTTCGAGTTGTAGGACGACTCTCTGGAAAAGCCGGTCCAAGGTTGTCTGGTCCATGCTGTTTCCACTTGCTAGGACTTTCTCGATTTCATCTGTGAAGTCGGTCTCGGCAGTCTGCATCATGGCCATATGATCTGATACTGGAGAGCAAGCATCCGCGGCATTTTTTCTGTCACTCATCGCAAGCTCTTGAGAAAGCTGGTCCGCGATACTCTTGCGCTCCGGAATTCTTGCAGCAAGATCCGACAGCGACACTAGGACACTTCTAGGTATAAAGTCTTGGTCTTCAACTAATACTGGCAGACGCGCCGTGAGAATGTCAAATAGGCCAGGAAGTGCGCCGATGGCCGCAAAGGTGTCGGTATGTAGATTGATGGTGTCAGCACAGGAAGCTAGAACCTGTGCATCGTTTGAGCTCGCGACGATCTTTAGTACATCTGCCAACATTGAATAGTCATCGATGAGTTCGAGATAGTTGCGGAAGGTGTAAAAGTCCGACACAGTGATCGCAGATGTGCCACCCTTCATTGGAGAAGTATCCCAGTCTTCCAAAAGCGGTATCGTTGGTTGTTGCATTTGCACTCGAACTTTGTGCCTGAGCCACAGACCTATTTCTGATTTGCTTGACCGACTTAATTGCGTCACAAGGCCCGATAAATCATCAGAAATAGGAAGGTCGTCCAGTTCTAGCTCGAAGTCGACGTTTGCTTGTATCGATGGTAGCGTCCGGTTCATAGAAGCCATGCAAATTCTCATACGCTGCTCTTCTTCATCCACGGAGAAATCTGCACGGCCAAGCAGTGTCCGATGGAGTGATATTATACCGTCACTAAGGTTATGCAAAGGTAATTCTGCCAGTAGCCGGGTTGCACACGGACCATCTGATGCGGCATCCGTTGCGCCCTGAAGACCTCCCCGAGATATCAGCCATTGAAGGTACCGTGGCGTGGAAAAATGTTCTGATCTAGCCAGTTCGGAAACTAAATGATAGAATGAAGTTTTATTGCGACCGAATCTGACTGCGTCTGAATCCAGAAAGTCGAGAATAGACTCGGTCACATCGACCCCAGACTTGCTCCAAAATCGGAGTATTCGAGCCGCAACGAATATTTTAGAACTCCCTGGGCGATATGATGAAGTAGACCATTCTAATACAGCTTGCAGAAGCATAGTCTTATTTTCATCCACCTGCCAACAACGCTTCGGGACATCGTGCATGGATGAATCTGTAAGGTTCATGTCGAGAAGCCGAATGAGACGTTGCCGAGCAGTTGATTTTTTTTCTATTCCCGAAATCGTGAGGCGATTATTGCGAAGACTGATCTTTTCGAAAACTGCCAAAAAATGGGTATCATTTGATAACAAACTGGAGCGTATAGTATGCTCATGTTTTCCCCACAATTTTGGAGAGACAAAGCTATCGGGGTCTGATATCATAAGACCTTTGAGCAACTGTTGTAATCGGTCCAAAAGGGGTTCCAAGATATCACGGTCAGGGTGATTAGTCAACTATAGATATGTTAGATTTTGTATTCGTTGAATCAAAAATATGAAACGTAAAATACCTCAGAGACGTGCCCTAACAATGCCCCAGCAAGTCGGCGCCCATATTTTCGGTACTTTACGAGATCTTTCCAGTATACCTGAGTAATTAAAATCCAAAGTGGTAGCTTTGCCTGCGGGCTATTTTCTAAGGACGAAACTAGCCAGTCCATATAATGCTCGCGATCCAGGAGATACTCGGCATGAAAGTGAGCGGCAAGCCGAATACTTTTTTGCAGTCAGTAATATTCATATAAGAGGAAATTCGACTACTCACGCATAATTTATGCGGCTTTTGAAATCGCCTTCCCCGCAACTTCCTATGACGTTCTCCACAAATTGCTCCACGCAAACTGTGAAATCTCGAATCCACTTCGCTTCACCTCCCATCTGAAATGTGCCACTAACCCCTTTCCTCCGGAAGGATCGCAACTCGTTTGCTCCAACACACTTGGCAAGCCAAACTGCCCTTTCGATTGGGATGTTTTTGCTAAGCGATTGATCAAGGAGTACCTTCCCTCGAATCCCATGAGGAATAGATCGGCTAAGTCGCTTCAACGAGATGGTTGGGTTTGCCAAATCTTTCAGCCAAATCTCTCGTTTCGTATCTGTGACTGTGACACGTGGGGGAGGCTTAAAAGCCCAACTGGCCTTTACCTGACCATGAGATCTGCGCTGAGCAAGTACACTCGTGAACAATGAAGATAGTGTCTGTAGACCGGTCTTGTGTTTCAAAGCAGGAGATATGGCTGCCCGGGCACTCCCGGTTTCGTTTTGGGTCATCTGAGCCTTATCATAATAGCCTTGACGAATGACTGGCTCGGAGAATTGGTCTTCGGGATGATTTCCTGTCCATGGGTAGAAGTCGGCGTGGCCTTTTTGAGTCAGCATGGCTTCTTCACACGAGTAAAACCTCAACCTACCATTCGGAGGATACCGCGGAGCGAGTGTGGGAACCTCCAAGACGTATGGTTTGGGCCGGCCCTCTTTCTTCGCAGAGTTTCCCAGCGCTGGCCGCGCTTTCTCGGTTGTAGGTGGAGCATGTTGGCCCGGCCTCACAGGAAGAGGCATCGCCTTGATGTTGACTTCATTATGAGCCGCTTCTTGTTGTGAAACGCCGAGTCCAGGGTTGCTGGGATTTGGTATATCGAAATGAAGTTGCGGCCGGCCACGGGGGGGAATAGAAGTACGCCAGGGAGTAGTAGCATCCGAATTCTGTTTCGGTGAAGCGACGCTGTCATTGCTTGACTCGGAGATTTCCAACCTCAGTCGCGATGATCCCATGCGCGGGACAGTGCCATATCTTCCTGCAGCATCCGACTCAAGTGTCAAGTCCACGAACCCTTCATTGCCGCTGCCTCGTCTCGCTGGAGAGCCCGAGGGGAACTGCTGAGAAAGCGTCCGATGCGACGGGGGTCTCTGGGGTATTGTGTTCGTGCTTGAAGGGCGAGTCGGACGTTGCCCAAGCAGAGGTCTTCCTGTCATGATGCGCGAGCCATTGTTGATAGGGAGACAGAGACAAATGCGCTTTTACTGGACTCGGATTCGGGAGATATCGAAGTCGGACGATGTTGAGATGGGATGGGATGGGATGGGATGGGATGGGATGGGTCTGCGAGTGAAGTGGAGTGGAGTTGACGTGACGAACCCGGGCTGGGGCTGGGTTTGCGATGCGGTGTTGGCGGGAAGCTAGGAATAATACAGGGAGTAAGGAGGTACAAGCCGCCATTCCTCTAATAGCGGATGCTCCAAGTCCCCGATAAGGCAAGCAAATAAATGCATCCCCACCAAGGTAATATAATTTATAATTTATTCGTGGGCTGGCTATAATAATGCCCCGACAACGTTTATACAAGTAAATGGAGGGAAACAGATTATCGTGATGGCGAGCTCGAAAGACGATTTGCAGCATCATGTGTCTGTTTGTCTTTAATGGCCCAGTATTGCTATTTTGTACGGACGGAGCTACCGAACGAACGAATGACCTACCTACTCAGTAAACAAGAGGTGCAAGCGCTTCCATGAAATCTTTCTCCTCTATCAGTGATTTGGCGACTTGCCCGTGTAAGATAAATGTTCAAACCAAAGGACAGGACTACTCGTACTTCTTCCAGTCCAGCTTGATCAGCCGGACAATAATGAAGGCTTACTCTATCCTATCTCCTGACCCTAGCTTAAACACTTAACTAACAACTCCCACCAGCTCCTGCTTCCGTCTTTGCAAAAGCCAGTCTAGGGCTAAAAGAAGAATTCCAAGGCGAGCGAGCAGTAATCCATGAATGTAGTTTAGAGAATGTGAAAACCGAGTCTTGACTTTTGAGGGGTACGGTACTTCGTATAATCGATTGGACCCCTCGCGTACATCAACCAGCACGTCAGAACGGCCGGAACGTAAAGGAGCTGGAGGAGGATGGGATGGATTGCAGGGGTTTTATTTTTGAACAGGGCTTTGGTACCGTACCTGCCGTACAGTACGGTACGGTACGGTACTGTGTTATGCTTGCCCTGGCATATGAAATAATGACTGTACTCCGTACAGTAGCACACTTGCGTAACTGGAATGTTGCCGTTCTTATCTTGTAACATAGCATCCCTGGGTAGTCAGTGAAAAGTGAAACCAGTGAAATATCCAAGGTCCATGAAATATTTGAATCAGAGCCGGCAGGAATCAATCAATCATCCATCGCTATGCGCTCAAGAGAAGCATCCAGTTTGAAGATTGATTGGTGACAATAATGCGGGGACACACGATAAGCATTTGCAAATCAAGTCAAGGGTCCAATCTGATGGGCGTGCTCCGAGGCGGGTTGAGATATCCGCGTACGCCGGGGATTTATCAGTACTAGCCAAATCATCTAATATTACAAGTAACATTATGAATTTTACTCGTACCTGCCACCGAAGCTCAACATTTGGCAGCATCCAACCCAACTCCATCAACCATGTCCACCAAGAAAGATATGAAGAGGGCCGACCTCAGTAAGCATGATTAACCTCGCAAGAACCTCAGCGATTGCTAATCCTTCTCAACAGTAATCCCGTATCAAATCCCTACTGCGAAAGAAGGCGGCGATATTAGTGCGACTTTGGGCAGCACATTGCCAATGGCAGCAATGTTCACAAGAAACAAGTTCATCGGATGGTATGTGGAGTTCAAGGAGGGGAAGGAGGGGGGTTCTGACTGGTCCTAGGGCCTCTGTAGTGTTCGCGATCCAGAATTGGCTGGGCGAGAGCGCAGACGCCAAAAAGACTTCATCGCAACCAGCTTATTTTTCCGTTGGAATGTCTTGTAAGTACTGAAATCCTTTGCGCCAATAACCCCAGAATGCTAACGTCTACGCTGTAGTGATGGCGCTCGTTGTTGTAAGCTATACCTTCGATTTCTCCTACGCCGGGCTAATTCGAACCAGACTTACCTCCCTATGTTTCTACCACCACCACCAACTTCAGGACAAGCCACAGGAACAGAGGCACCCGCAGCAGCTCCCCCGGCTGGAGTTTAGATGGAGCATGCGTAGGGCTTGTATTATAGGGAAGAGAATATACCCGCTGTTACATGTATAATCTAGCTTTCGTGCTTGGGCCGAGTTCTAGGAGTCAAGAGTTAGGGGAGCATAAAATTTCCAGTGCCTGTCACAATAGCTTTGGTATATGTGCTGTTTCTGGAGAGCTATCTTCCTCCTCTGTGAAGAGAACACCAGCCGCATTTGGAAGGAGCCTCCCGCGCCTTCTTCGGCATGGTTCTTTGTTGATATGTCACCTCGTACGCCGTATATCATGTCGATGTGAGACAGTATGAAAAATAGTGTACTCGTGATGTTGTAGTAATACTGAGTCAACGGCTCCATCTAGGTAGACCCCGGATTCTGACTGCAAGGAGGTGGCGACCGACGAATCATACTGCTACTGCTACTGCCTCTGCCAATCCCATGCTCCTTTCACACGTGATCGGGCACTAGCCAGTTAGGGCGGGGTGTCTGAAAGAACCTTGGTGCCGCCGCAGTCATTATTCACGACGACCTTCCACATCCAACTCTTACAATACAATCCACAGACACCCTCTGCAACAACAATCTCCACTCTCCACTCTCCATACTCTCTACACTCTTGATACCAGCGGCAATCTTCGCCCACCTTCTCGATCCCAATACCAAAACCAGCCCAAAGTACCCGTCAACACTCGAGTTTATGTCAATCGAAAATTTGAAAACCTTCGGTATGCCCTTTTTTTAAACCTGCCCCTCCTTACAGATAGCCTGCCTGCGAAGACACGTCTACTCGAACACCATCGTGGGTTTGGCACTACTCTAAAGGCGAGACACTGTCGGCCTCTTCTATTCGAGGATACCCAACTCGAACCTTATCGCAAAACCCGCTCAAGTGGCACAGCTAATATTTCTTGCATATAGACCCCTTCGCCGAAGCCGATGAAGATACAGGAGAGACCAAGCAGTCGCAGAATTACATTCACATCCGTATTCAGCGTAAGTTCATTTTCCACCCTCCCTTGGGCGTTGTGCGGCGCACACAACCCCGCGTCTGACCGCCTTGGCTCGAGATAAGCTTGCTGACTTGTCTTCACCAACAGAGCGCAATGGTCGCAAGACTTTGACGACTGTCCAAGGTCTGCCTAAGAAATTCGACCAGAAGAAAATCCTCAAGGTTATCAAGAAGAAGTTCGGTATGTAGCTCCCCAACCCCAGCAGCCTCGCGGGGAAAGCGAGGGCTAACATCAAGGACAGCTTGCAATGGCACCATCGTTGTCGACAGCGAGATGGGAGAGGTGATCCAGCTTCAGGGCGATCAGCGCAAGGATGTACAAGAGTTCCTCACCGACAAGACTGGACTTGAGCTTGATGCCAAGACCATCAAGGTAAGCACGATTACTTCTCGATTCCGGTGTACTACTTACAGTTGCTCTTCAGGTCCATGGTTTCTAAACCCATCGAATCCAAGTCCCACCAGCCTTCGCCATGAGGAGCTTCGATAGAAGTATGACAGCACCGAATTTCCCTTTCAACTTCTTGCCCTGCCTCTTCAATCGAATGGCTGGGTCGAATTGATCGTTTACGTTACGGTTCGATATGGGGCGTTCGATGATACCCGCATTCTTTATAGAACGCACAGATGCATGGATTTGGAATGGAGGGAACGGTTTTTCTATTGTCCTACTATGACACAAGGGTTTTGCATTCACTACAATAGTGTATTAGTTGAGGATACTGTTAGCTCTGGCTTTCCACAACAAGGACCGGGCATCAGCATGTAACTCTGGCAATCCGGAAATACACATCATAATCATATTCCTCCTGAAAGGCGCTCGAATTTCAAGTATGTGAATGACGTGAGCGCTACAAGTCCCTTCCAACCATTCCAATCATGCCAACCCCTATCTTAATGTATTCCCAACATTGCTTCGCAATCAAAAACAACCGTACAGGAGGATCGTTTGCTCTTGAGAGATGAAGCTGCAATAAAAGGCTAACCATGCTAATGAAACTCGCTATTGAGAATACAGAAATGGAAAGGGAAGTTTCCTTCAAGATTGCGAGACGTGGATGCGTGACATGATATAGGAACGTCAATGTCTATGTTGGTCAGTTGTGACACAAGATGAAGAGAAGAAGTCTTACGGTTGCTATGCTTATCCAAGCTGGTAAAAGGAGTCTTGGGTCCTCGGAGCCGCCTGAGAGATAGAGGACCCAGGATGTTATGTAGGCGTTGACGGAGTTGATTGTGAGGAGACGGACGAGCGTTGCTAGATGTGTTAGTTCTTCGGTGTCTCTGAATCATGAGGAATAAAGTGTACCTTGGGGTGTGTAGTTCAAGAGCCTGGTAAGCAATATTAGTAAATGGCAATGCGTCCTCTTCTTAGGCTTCAGGGGAAAACCATACCAGCGAGACATAAGACAGTCCGTAAAATAGAAGGACAGATACGCCGACGCACAGCACTTGGAAAGTATCAGCAATCATTCATTCATCCCTTCCCTCCCCCTTCCCTCTTCCCTCCTCGGACCCCAATTATCCAGCAACGATCCCATTCCAACCCCAGAACCAGAAGCAAAAAAGCATCATATCATACCCAGAGCACCGCCAAAAACACCTCCGTAACCCTAAACCGCCTCTCCACGCTCCAATGCCCCGCGCTCCCAGCCTCCTCCTCCAGCAACAGCTCCCCCATAAACGTCAGCGCGCATCGCAGGCCCCACCACGCCGCGGGCGCGTGCTCAGCGCCCGGCAGAACAGCAGCGGGAAGT